>JAPYZT010002778.1:0-14576 GCA_030522965.1 Tryphoninae sp. A BG-2022a
AAGATTTGAGATTGAAGTTAAGAAATTAAACTCTCGATTAAAATTCGAACATATGAATTGATTCGGGTGAATATATGAGGTGCAATTTAGCTTCAAACTCTAATTTGAACTTGAATTAAACGTAAATCGAACTTAACCTCAAATGCAAATTTTGATATCGGTTTGAAGGTAACATTTTGATATCGGTTCAGCGAGATAAGATTTGGCTTAGGCTCAAATATTAGACTCTTCATTTAGATTCGAAGCAATTTGATTTAGGTTTAAGGATGAAGGTTGATTTAGGAATCTCCATAAGATTTGAGATTGAGGTTAGGAAATTAAGGTCTCGATTTAAATTGGAAAATAATTTAGCTTCAAACTCTAATTTGAACTTGAATCAAACGTAAACCGAACTTAACCTCAAATGCAAATTTTGATATCGGTTTGAAGGTAAAATCTTGATATCAGTTTGAAGGTAACATCTCGATATCGGTGCTTGCGAGATAAAATTTGGTTTAGGCTCAAACATAAACTCTTCATTCAGATTCGAAGTAATTTCATTTAGGTTTAAGGATGAAGGTTGATTTAGGAATCTCCATAAGATTTGAGATTGAAGTTAAGAAATTAAAGTCTCGATTTAAATTGGAAAATAAGAATTGATTGGGGTGGACATATGAGATGCAATTCAACTTCAAACTCTAATTTGAACTTGAATCAAACGTAAATCGAACTTAACCTCAAATTGCAAATTCTGATATAGGTTTGAAGGCAAAATCTTGATATCGGATTGACGGTAAAATCTTGATATCGGTTCAGCGAGATAAGATTTGGCTTAGGCTCAAAAATTAAACTCTTTATTTAGATTCGAAGCAATTTGATTTAGGTTTAAGGATGAAGGTTGATCTAAGAATCTCGATAAAGTTTGAGATTGAGGTTAAGAAATTAAACTCTCGATTTAAATTCGAACACGACAATTGATTCGGGTGAATACCTATATGAGATGCAATTCAGCTTCAAACTCTAATTTGAACTTGAATCAAACGTAAATCGAACTTAACCTCAAATGCAAATTCTGACCACGATTATACCTCGAGTATCAGACTTGGCTCTCATCTGGCTTGTTGAAATTCTAAATCCAATTTTTATAATTATTCTCAATTAGACCTACGTACCAACAATGATCCGTAATTACACGACCAGAAAAACAGAATTATTTTTCACCGCGTCATTTCTAGACCACCTGTGTTTGCCGCCCATACGAGGAGGACCTTTTTCCGTTCTTGCTCGCATATATTTAAATCTAAATGCACATTCCAGTAGTAATAATGTAGGTCGCTGGAATTTTTCTCGTTCCTGGCAACAATTTTTTCGCCTTTTTCGTAACCGAGCAAGAGAGAGAGAGAGAGAGAGAGAATGAGTGGGAGAGGGTGAGAACGAGGAAAGGGAAGTTTGCCGGTGTGAGGGAAGGGTGGAGGTCGAGTAGTTTTCACACACCCTCGAATATGACCGGGATATATGGTATGGTGGGTGGTACAAGGTTCGTATTAAAATATTGAGGGTGAGTGTGCTAGGGCGAGGGTGAAAGCGAGACAGAGGGAAAATGAGAGAAAGAGAGGGAGTCATCTCATCCTCGCCACGAGCAAAGAGAGCAAGAGGGAAAATTGGAGAAAGCAAAGTATAGAAGCAAGGGCACGTGAAAAATCCGTAACACGATGGTATACGTACTGCGAGAACCCAACTCTTGATCCGGCTCTCTTTAACCTTCCTTCAACCCTCTTGGAACACCACGAATGCGAACTATGCTGATTCTGCGCTGGTTTTTTTCTCTCTCTCTCTCTCTCTCTCTCTCTCTCTCTCTCTCCCTCTTTCTCCCTATGACCAGCAACATCGCTCCGTATCGTAAGGGTAGTACTCCGGGGGTTGACATGGCCGCCATACTTAATGCGGCACGAAAGTGTGACGTCACGTCCGCATGTCGAGCCTTGCTCTATAGCTCCATTCGTGTTTTGTAATACCGTATGGATATGACATGTACAAGGTGGCGTATAATTTTGTAAAAATCTAAATTACAAATTTTTTTTTGACAATGCGGACATTGTTCGTGCAACAGATTTTCATTTTGACAGTTTTATGTAAAGTTTGATGACACAGGGAAGACAAGAAAGGCTGGATATCTGTTGATTTCAGGAAAGGATTTAAATCGAGATTGGGAAAGATATGTTTGAAAATTTATAAGAGTTTGTGTCGTGAGGAAGATAAATTTGAACTTGGATGAAACTTGAGTCAAATTCAAATTTGAACCAGAGTCAATGTTCAACTTGAATTTAAGTTCAAACTTATGTCACACATATAAGTTCGTGCTTAAGTCAAATTTGAGTTGGATTTTTAGTCAAATATGAGTCAAAGATTTGAGTCCAAACTTTAGTCGCCAGTTAGACAAAGTTGAGTTAGAAGCTTCAGTCAAATTTTGACTCAAACTTAGCTTGACACTTTAGTCACGTGTAAACTTGAACTCTTTAGCCTACTAAATAAAAAATCGTCCTCGTTTACACTCTAATCGACAGATCCGACAAATTCCAAATCCCAAAAATTGCAAAAAGATAACAAATTTCCCATTTTGAGTATTCCTCGAGTTGACATTTTGGTCACGTATAAAATGAACTTTTTCGCCTACTAAACAAAAAATCATCCTCGTTCACGTCCCGCTCGACAGATACGACAAATTTCAAATCTCAAAAACTGATAAAAAAAATACAAAAAAAAGGCAACAATTTTCTCATTTCGAGTTTTTCCCGAGTTGACACTTTGGTCGCATGTAAATTGAAACTTTTTCGCCTACTAAACAAAAAATCATCCTCGTTCACGTCCCGCTCGACAGATACGACAAATTTCAAATCTCAAAAACTGATAAAAAAAAATACAAAAAAAGGCAACAATTTTCTCATTTCGAGTATTTCCCGAGTTCAGAATCACTGGGTATGTAACGTACTCTATACACGCTCCCTCTTTCTTTCCTTCCGATAGCGCGTATATGAAATATCAATATTTTTACGCTCGGTGTGCTCACCTCGTTCCAGTATAGAGTCGAGCGAGGTGAAAAAAAAAGAAAGAAAGAAAAAAAAAATAAACGAGACCATGGAAGGTAACTCTGGTCGTCCAGAACGAGGTTCCAGCATTTTCTCACTCTCTCTCGTTTTCTCTCGCTCTCACGAAACGACGACGAAAAATTCGGCAACGCGCTACTGGACTTCCCTCGTTCTTGACGTTTATTCCAATTTCAACCGTACACGCTTCTCTGAAGAAGCGAGAAACTATTGAAGCTTCGTCTCTCTCTTTCTCATACACACACCCTTGGCCCAATATACATATATATATATATATATATATATATATATATATGCTCGTGCCTAGAGCGTGCTTTAGGTACGTTCACGATTTTTATAACCACCTTTATATACAGTTATCTCGTTCGTTAGACCAGCTAAAAAATCGATTGCTCGCTGCTCGAGCGCGAAACTTATTTCCAGAGACAGTATTATATATGTATATATAGTATAAATCCATCCCTGAAGCTCGCAGGAAATCATACACCGACAAATGTAATCACAAATAACTTTGCTGAACGCAGTGAAAAAATTTAAACTGAAAAATGTACTACTACATTTTTTTTTCAAGCTACCAACCAATTCTGTGTTAATTAATTAGAGAATTAATATTTTTCCGAATTTTAGTCAGTTTCGTTTGTTTTATTTGAAATTAATTGTATCGAATTTCAACGAAATAAAAATTACAACGACGAGGGTTGTTTTTTTTAAATTTTAGTTGTGATATTACTAAAAGCTTTTCTAATTATGATGCTAAGTAACAAAAAACTGGCGGTAAATTTGAATTGTTCTGACGTAAGAAAAATAGGAAAGAAAAATAACATTGCAGATGGGAAATTTGCGAATTATTATTTTATCTTGTTCGTGGTGTTTTGTTGATAAAGATGTTGTAATTTATAAAAAGCAAGGTGAGCTAGAAGAGAATGCTAGAAAAAATTAAAAATTAATATTTTTTCGAATTTTAGTCAGTTTTGTTTGTTTTATTTGAAATTAATTGTATCGAATTTCGATGAAATAAAAATTGTAACGACGAGGGTTGTTTTTTTTAATTTTAGTTGTCATATTACTAAAAGTTTTTCTAATTATGATGCTAAGTAACAAAAAACTGGTGGTAAATTTGAATTTTTCTGACGTAAGAAAAATAGGAAAGAAAAATAACATTGCAAATGGGAAATTTGCGAATTGTTATTTTATCTTGTTCGTGATGTTTTGTTGATAAAGATGTTGTAATTTATAAAAAAGTAAAGTGAGTTAGAAAAGAAAGTTAGAAAAAATAAATATTTTTTAGAATTTTAGTCAGTTTTGTTTCTTTTATTCGAAATTAATTGTATCGAATTTCAACGAAATAAAAATTGTAACAACGAGGGTTGTTTTTTTAAATTCTGATTGTAATATTACTAAAAGTTTTTCTAATTATGATGTTAAGTAACAAAAAACTGGCGGTAAATTTGAATTGCTCTGACGTAAGAAAAATAGGAAAGAAAAAAAACATTCGAAATGTGAAATTTGCGAATTGTTATTTTATCTTGTTCGTGTTATTTTGAGGATAAGGATGTTATAATTTATAAAAAAAACAGTTGCCACTCACTCACCGACCGAAACGATACGAGTGAAATAAAATATTGAGAAAGCTAAATTTTAAGCTCGTTATTTGTACTGTTTTCTTTATTTTTAAATTATAAATATTTCGTTGCTCGTTTCGTTCGTGGAAAAAAGCGACCGAGATAAATATTTTGTGTATCGGAAAAATTGGGCCAAGCCTAGCGAAGCATCGGTTCGAAATCGAAATGAAAAACAGAGAGGAACATCCGAAAGTTACATAGGAAACATTGCACAACGGTCTAATTTATCGGTGGCGATCGTGAGAAAACCATTGTTTCGGGTTCCTGCCGTAATCCGATATTGATGAAATTCGCCTCTTTCCACGTACGGCTGGATGTTTGTATGTATATATGTGTGCAGAGCGCAATGCGAAATCGCTATTTTCCTCACCCTTCTTCCTACCTGGAAGAAGGGTGAGGGAGATCGCCATCTCACTCTATTGCTCTCTCTCTCTCTCTCTCTCTCTCTCTCTCGCTGTCTTACTTTCATTCCCTCTCTCTCTCACTCTCTTTCGCCTCTCCGCATCTAGATCGATACACAAGAAAACCGTGTGCAGAGTTCATCCCAGTAACTGAAAGCATAAGACGTTACATACTCGTATCGACACTGACGGAATATAAATTTGTACTCAAAAGATGCACCCGGATCCTTTCGGCAGACTTTACATTGACAGGCACGAAAATACGAGGGAAAAAGTAAGATAGAGACGAAGGAAAAAGCGAGAAAAGCCGAAAAGCTATCTTTGGTGTGGGAGAACCGTTACTCATTGCAATTCATTGAACCGCGATGCGCGTTACTTTGCTTTCAGCAAAACTACGAGCAGATAAATTTCAGAGAGTCGTTTCTTCCAGTCCTCTCATTCTTCACTACCCCTATTATTGCCCGAACTCAGTGAGAGATTGCGATAAGGAAGACTGCGAGAAATGGCTACTAAAAAGTTTTGTTACGCTCGAAGAACGGTTTAAAGCGCGGGATAGCTTGTTAGTACGAAAGGAAGATAAGAATTTGGGACTAAAAAGAGGTTAAAGGTTTGGAACCACGTGGTACACAAAGTTTGATGTAACTTGACACATAACCTCGAAAATATTTGGCTAATGTTCTTTGGTGGATGGGTCAAAGTGAATTTGAAAAAATGTTGAACAATCGATATCGAGATTGTGATACCAAACTCTGCTACGTTTTTTCCATATAAATGGAACGAAGAGAAATAAAAATCGTTACAAAACTCTGTCGATGAACATAGCCGTTCACTTATCAGCAGAAGGTAATTCTTTATAATTTGAAATATCGCGGAGAAAAGTATATGAATACATTGGTGCCATTATTTTGTACAGGCTGTCAAATTTTCATGCAATTTCATCCAGTCATCTTCGAGAAATTCGATTTTTAAATTTCGAGGTGGAGCTCTGTGCGTATGATTAATGGCGGTATTAGCGTTACTACTGGTGCACTCCGGGCGCATTCCGTCACTCTTTTTTAGTGAGAGTAGGTAAATAAGAAAGATGTTCTTTCAGTCCTCGATATAGCGTTGTTTGACATACAGAAAAGGTGGGCTGAGTTCGAGTGGAAAACACAATAAGAATTATTGCGTCCCCAAAGTGTGGACATAGCGTAACAAATTTCATTCTTTTACCACTGCACTCTTTGTAACGCAAAAAACGCTTCAACGGAGTTGAGCATAGAGCGAAAGAGGACGAGAGAAAGAGAGAGAGAAAGAGAGACAGAGAGAGAGAGAGATTGGAGAGTGGAGAGGCAAACAACACTGCTACTATACAGAGGCATTGCCTTTTTTATGACCGCAGACGCGTTCGCGTAACGATCGTGTGCTCGACTCGTTAGGTATGCCGTGTAGTGTTATAGATCAATGTTACCGCGAAACTCGTCTCGAGGTTTTGTGTCTTGGAGTTTTACAACACTGGAGAGAGAGAGACGTCAGCTGAGTGAAAGAAAATAAACAACAAAAATCCCACTCGAGGTTTTTTGAAACTACTGTCTCTTATTTTCTTTCACCCTCTTTCTCCATCGCAATTCGTCCTTTTCTTTCCCTCTCGCTTGAGTACTCTCTCTTTCTATAGCCGTATTAGTTCAGGAACGACCGAGAGATGTCTCTCTTAATGTTCCTCTCTGTCGTCAGAGCTTGTCCAGCTTCGAGCCATCGTAGTCGTCGTCGGCTTTAACTAGAAACAGGCCATCCGGAGTTAAACGAAAGGGTGGGAGGAGGGGGGGTCGCAAAGGTGGAAAGTAGCAGAGAGTGAGAGATAGGCGAAATGGGAAAGAGGTAGAGGAAGAACAAAGTAGATTATCCGTCCAACGGTCTATTTTATCACGAACGAGGATATCCACTTATCGCTGCTGCTGATGCGCTCTAGGCCTCCACAGCGTATATAATGCCTACCTATAGCATACTCTTCTTCTCCCATTGGTAGCTGCTGCACTATGCAGCATTTCTGCCTGTGGGCAAGAAAAATCGTCAGGAATACATGCATACCCCAGCTCTTCGAGGCTTTCGCATTAAGGTCACATAGGAGTAACGACAGTAGTCCCTATGTTCGACATTTTCCAACGGTTCTACCATCTGGACTGCACAACCCAAAAACTTTATGTTCGTAATATCAACATGTGCATATTGTTATCATTATTATAGCTGCTGTTTTATTAATGCTGTTTGTGTCATCGTTCTTATTATTATTGCAGATTTTGACATTTTTCAAAGATTCCTGAACACGTGACTCCTCCAACCAGGACACATCTTTGTCTACGTTCTATCGATGTGTCTATGATGTTATTCGTCTTGTAGAATGTTCCTGACCATTGTCATTATTTTAATGATGACTAATTTTTTAATAATCGTGCATGTATGTTCATAAATGTCCAGTTTTTGAGATGTTTTGTGAGGTTGCATGACATGGTTCCCATGGTGACTATGACAATTGGTACTTTCAAGATTGTTCCTGTTTACCAGAAGTCATTTAGTTCTATTGGCAGTCGTGAACGTTGCTTTATTTTTTCCTGCTCTTGATGTACAATATTATTGTCATTGAGTGATGTCGTTGAGGTACGTGTACTTTTCTTTGTCTTCATCACCGGTAATGTCCAGTCTGTTGTCAACGACTGCTCGGTCCGCTGGGATCGTTTTGCCCAAGTACAGTTTGTAATTCTGTTCTTCAAGTATGTCTTCCTAACTGTATCTGTAGTAAGAAGTGTTGTTTCGGATCAGTATCAAGCTAAGTGTTAGTACTTGGTGTGTTATCTTTGGTGTTGTATCACTTTAGTCTGTTCCTGATAGTAGTTGGCATCCTCCCTGTTAGGTGTTCTATCGTTTCTTGGACTAGGTAGCATCTTCTTCAGCTATTCATGTCTATAGTTTCTTTTATTGTTATACGTTTCCTATTGTTTCTCGTGCCTATGTCTCTATTTCGTATTGTCTGGATAAATCGTTCTGTTTCTGGAAATAATTGTCCAGTTATGAGCCATTCGATAGATGTCCTTGTTTGTGTCCAGTCTGGTGTTGTAGCGAGTGATGTGCAGTACTTTTACGACCAATCTTTCCATCTTCTGTTCCGTTATGAGTAGATGTACGTGCCAATCTACATATTCTGGTTATAGATCGAAGGAACCGTATTCTTTATCTGCCTCGACTATTGATGGATGTAGTAGCAAGATGTTGGTCCTGAAAAGGTCCTCGAGCACAAGGCCTCTTCTTTCTTCAACCCTGCAAGTCAGTGACTGTTCATTTGATTATTCCGAGTAACTAGGTGAGTACATAGGCTTGCACGTGTCCTTGTCGCTTTAATGGCTTTTTCACGTTGAATTAGGTTTTCATGAAGGTACAGGTGAGACGATTGATTTTTCTGTGGTATGTGACTTGTTCCAATTCCAGGTGTTCATAGACTTCGTAGGGTTCCAAATTCTTTAGGTTTTCATTCTTGAATGTTTCTCCTAGCGATTATGATTTTAAAACTGCCTCGTTCAATGTCAAGTTGTTTAAGATATCAATTCCATTTTGGTTCATTTATCAATGCTTTGGTAATCCTCAAGAGTGCTACATTTATGTAGTACTTAGTTGGTGGACAAATCTTGATGTCATGAATCCACCTTAAGTGGGTGATGGTGGATTAGATAATTATTTAGTACTAAATTTTGCAGTCATCTTTTTATGCAAAACCACGAATATGGTTCTATTGATGTTTACTATTATTATTATTATTATTTCTCCCAACCTTTCCCAGATTTCGAAATTTTCCACGTTAAAAGAAATCAACAAATGCTAGCATCAAATCATGTGGTACATCAAATTATCTGAATTGAAATGTATATATAACTACATGAAAAAAAATATAATTTAAACGCCCATTATTTATCAAGAAAATAAAAAAAAAAACGAAAATTCCCTCGCTCGTAATTTACAAAAAAGACTCGACCCTTGTACTCGTATCACTCCCGTGGTCTCCGAGCCTCGGTTAATGGTGTCAATGGTACGATCCACGATTATGCCACTCTCCTGTCGCGAGATAAATGCTCCTATATATACATACATACATCGGCGCATGATATTTAAGTGTACATTTATGTAGTGTTTATATACATATATAGTATATTAGCCTCGTTCTCACGGAGTCGTCCTGGGGAGGGTGGGGTATTTCGAGGAGATGTATATAATCCATGCGCTATATAAAACGGTGTCAGTAGGCGCAGTGCGGTAGCACGCACATTTCTCGAGTCGAAACATTTGCATTGCAGCGCTTTGATGCAGTTGTGCAGGGAACATTTTGCCCGAGGTTGCACACACGTATACGAAGGGGAAAACCCTCTACCTCGTCCATGAGATCCTCTGCGGATCCTCCCCTAGCCAATGGCTAACGATGATTTATCCCGCGCTTTTTTTCGTCTATTTTTTTTTGCTACCCTTATACCATGCGGGCTCTTCGTCTCTGTCGAGCACTTTGGTTTTTTTTCACGAAAAATTGTAAATTTCGTACGGAACAAAAATGTAAATGTTTTTTATTGCATTTTCGTGCGTAATTTTTGTATTTCGGATTTTATCTGCACCCGACTTGCGATAAGGGCTGGAAAAAATGTCGAGAAGAAAAATTGCGAAATTTAAATAATTTTGAAATAAATAATAAGAAGAGGGTGTAAAAGAAATGAAGGTATTCGTAAATTTTCAATTCGTTACAATTGTTTAAACCCCCGGACTTATTTGAGTTTGGGGGTAGTTTTTTCGATTAAAAATTGTACAACAAATTTCAAACTTAAATTAGGGGTTGTCGAGCCATACAATTCAATCTAAAATCAACATTATCGTATTTGTTTCGCCCATACAAGAGGATCGATCGATCGAACAAATTTTGGTTCCCCTCGACCTGCATTTCCCTCCAGCCAAAAGCTACCCTCCTCGTACCGTCGCGAGTACACGAAAACTACCCTCCACGAAAGAAAAATGCGTTTATTCAACTCCAGGAAACATTTCAATTCGCTCCTCGATCAAATTGACGAGAGTTCCGGAATGAGAACCGGAAATGAAAAATCGTTCGATACCCACCCCCGGAACTATGCTCGAACGTTCCCACCCCCACTCTTCTGCTCCTCTCATATCGAAAACGTATCGTAGCGTAAACATTGACGAGTATTTATAACCTATATCTATATCGTTCCCAAACACACATACACGCACATATACAGGGTGAATTTCATAACGTGTAAAAGGCTTTATTCTAAGGTAGATTGAATGATTACAAACAAAAGTTGCAAATATACATTGGGGATATTTTTAATAGTTTACGAGATATAAACGTTTAAACTTGGCCCAATCAGAGCGCGCCGAGAAGCGTTGGAGCCGTCCACTCTCGCCCTAGCCATAAAGATACCACAGTGTAGGGTGTTACATTTGGGGTTGCAAAATTCAGAGCAGTCAATTTTATTTATTATATTATTACCAAGTCACTTTTATTTCTCGGACATTGGCTACTAGGGCGGGAAGTGGGTGGGCCCGTTTCTCGGTGCGCTCTAATTGGACCAACTTTAAACATTTATATCTCGTAAACTATTAAAAATATCGCCAATGTATATTTGCAACTTTTGTTTGTAATGATAGTATCTATCTTAAAATAAAGTCTGCTACACCTTATGAAATTCACCCTGTATATAAAACGTCGTTTGAGAGTTTCGAACAAGCAGACGGATTTCGATTGAATAATCGAGGGATTCACTAATGTGTGCGCGGTCATTTACACATCATCCCTCCCCACCCCTTCAACCCCTCGGTACCCTGGTTATAATTAACGCAACCAACGTGGCGTGGGACGGTAAAAGATTCAACCGGCTAATTACGACGATACGTATCGAATTTCCGATTTTACTTCGGCACACTCGTTCGTCGGGACGGAAAACGTTATTCTATCCCCCGTCCAACCTCCCCTCTCGTATCACCAACCCCGATCGCTTCCCTAATTCGTGTAAATGACGAACGATTATTTCCCAACGTCGACAATTTATCGTTTCTCTAAAAATCGAAACAGTCGTTATCCTCGAAACGTTTGATTTGAATAAAAAATTATATTTATATTAACTTCCTCATATTTTGAAATTTGAAACGATAATCGCTGCCAACTTCTACAGGGTAGATTCGAGACGGAACAATTCAACACGTGTCACAAATAAAACACGATCCGAGTAAATTCGAGGGAAATCGTGGAGGGAAATAGCTAGAGAAAAAAAGGAAAAACAAACTGAAGAAAGGAGAAAGGCTTTCATTGGCAACGAGCCCCAGTCGAGAGTTTCGAGTTTTTGGGCTCTTGTTTGTGACTTGTGTATGTGTGCACGGGAACGAGCCAAAAGTCGAAACGTGTCTTGCGAGCGTGGAGCATTATTGTCGTCGTGGCAAATGTTCCGACGCGAAAAGTCTGCGAGGATCGTCAACGTTGATGGATAAACTCGTCTCGTCGTGTGTCACGTGCATTTATATATATATATATATATATATATATATATATATATATGCTTGTGGGTTTGTGTGTTTGCATTAGCATGTTACAGTCGTTCGTAAAGCAAACTCCTTCCTCTCGTTGAAAAGTGAAAAAAAAAACAAAAAAAAAAGGGAAAATTTTACGATTTAAGTTTCTACGTGAATTGTTTGAGCGTTTTCTGTCTCTCAAAGTTGATATAATCTGCAAGAAATTGAAAATTCTCGAGAGGATAAAATTTGAACGAGATAATGAGTTCATGAAAATAAAATGAAATTCCATTTTGGACGTGGACGAAAAATTGAGGAAAGGTGCAATTTTCCAATAGTGAAAATTGTGTAGAATTATGAAAATGCAGTTTCAAACGGAATTTCATATTTTGTAGTTGAATTGGACGAAGAGTGTAAAGTATAGAGGCGAATCTTAAGTATTTCGTAGAAACTCGAGACTTTATAAACAAATTGTACAATTTTTCATCATTGTTCTCCAATTCATTTTTTATTCGGAAAAATTCAATAAAACATTGTTGAACTCGTCATTGTCTTTTTATGTACTTAAAGTCTTTCGTATATGACGGAAAGTTTCTTTTCCAGAGGGAAAGGCACGGTGAAGAGGTCATAATTGAGAGAAAATTCTCATTGTCGTCGATGGACGTCGTCATTTCCTCTCTTACTTTCTTTCTCTCTTCGTGTCTCGTTCTCTCTCTCTCTTTCACTCTCTCTCTCTCTCTCTTTCTATTTCTTACTCCGATCCTCATCGGCCTCGAAAAGATATAAGACGATCGGATTCGCGACAGAGAGAAGAACCTTGCAGCGATTCATTTCTTTTATTCCTGGTGAGGTATTGAAGAAGAATTTTCTGTGAAGAGGCGATAGGAAAGTAGAGATAAGAGCATCGGGAGATACGGCAGATCGGCTTTTGGTCATATAGACGAATCTCTAGAACGTGGAAAATCGATAGTGCTCTTGCATAGTCGCAGTCTGTTGCTTCTATTCCTCTCCAATTCCGCGCGTGTAGGTCGATGGCAAAATGCTTTTGAACGCGTTCGAGCGAAAATTGACTTACAAGATCCTCGAATAAATGAAATAAGTTCAAAATTTGCAAAAATGATGAAAAAAAAAAAAAATCACAGATTATTATAAACTTTTATAATAAATAAATTCACGAAACGAATCAAATAACGTCTGACAATTTCTCGCTCTCTGCAAAATAATTACCATAAATAAAATATTGCAACGTATAAAACTCGATTACGCTCAAATTTTTAATTCAACGATAAAATTGAAAAAAATAAAATCAATAAATAAAACAAAATAAACATAGTTCAATTACCGTAAACAACGTAACGATAAAAAAAGAGAAGAATTATGAAATAAAAATATCCCAACGAAAATAAAAAAAAATTAAAAAAAATAAATAAATATTGGTTCGATTACTTTCCTTTCGGCTACCGATTGCAATGAGCAGAATTTATACACGAGTTGCGATGTATTCGTACGAATGGTACATTAACGTTGCGATACGAGCAACATGTGCCCATTGGAAAGCCAGGCACAGCGTAGTGTGACTGTATGCGGGATTCAGGCCCCGCAGTGGCTGACCAATGGTCAAGCCTGACCACTGAGCTCTTCCGATAATCGCTTCTCGGTCATATATACATATATGTATATCCTTCAAATATGGATCAGCCCTACTGTGTACATGCCACTTTCATCCTCGGTTTTCAATGGTTTGCCAAAGCCCAGAGAATGTGTACAACCCATCAACGATCATGATAGATGCATAGCTACGTATATATATAGCGATACATGTATCTCTCTCTCTCTCTCTCTCCCTCTCTCTCTCTCTCTCTCTCATGTATACACACACACACGCATATATATATATATATATATATATATATATATATACACAAAACCTATGCGCGCGCGCGTCATACGGTCCATTCCAGTTGGGACCGTTATCGGACGATGATACATGATGGGAGGAAGATAGGGCTAGGGATAGGAGAGGAGGGCGGAGGGGGGGGGGAGGTCGTTATAAATCGTCCCGGGAATGCAAAGCTTTTTTTTTCACGGATTGATGAGAATAAAAAAAATCGATCGATAAAACGAGGCGAAGAAAATAAAAAGCGATTTTTCAAATTTAGATCCAACGCGCAACTTCCCAATCGAGGAATAAAATTACTCCTGGGTGTCTGGATACGAGAGTCACTTTTTATTGTTATTATTATTATACATGAATAAAATCGATATCACGTTAATATGGATAATTTTGGATGTTTTTTTCGAGAAAACGAGGATGATATGTGACAGAGTAATTCAGGAAAAAGGTAGTGACATAGGAGAATGGAAATTTCGTCAAGAGAAATGGAAAGAATTCAATATAAATGAGGGAAAAAAAATGGATGAATTATAAAATAAACTTCGTGGCCATCGAGCTATGGATTAAAACCTTATTTCCTCTTTTTTTCTTTTACCATGCGCATGGAAACTCTCGCGACGGAGCTCGCGATTTCTGTTATATTAACGTACATAAGCAGATACCTATGTGGGTGAAGGATCTTCATTATTACATCGTGTGAAAAGCTCTCTCCCCTTCTCTTCTCTCTCACTCTTCTCTCCCTCTTCTCCTCCCCCCCCCCACCCCCCTTTCCCTCCATCATCCTCTCTCTCCCTCTTTCGTCTCTTCTACCTGACGGATCAGAATGGACCTCATCTATGCAACCGCAAAACTACACGTAGTCAGACAAGCTGTGGAAAACCGAGTGGCACAGAAGCGAACGTTCTGATCTCTTTTCAGGAGCGTTTCCGATACGCCACGTATAGCATCATTTTTCCCTATCTCCCTCTTTCTCATCCCCACCCCTCCTCCCCCGCTTCATCGTTCTACCCCGTTCTCCACAGCCCTAGAGGCGAAAGCTTGCATG
>JAPYZT010002780.1:0-22365 GCA_030522965.1 Tryphoninae sp. A BG-2022a
TGGCTGATTCGAGGTTCAACCAAAGGCACCGTTGTATATACCCCCGCTGGGCCAACATCGCGGTATACTATATACGAGCCTGGAAAGCTCGCTCAATCACTCACCGAGTCGATCCCCTTGCACTTCCTCTCGTCCTTCACCTCGGTCCTTCTGGTAAGCTCTGCTTACCAGAGTACGTTTTGCATCTAAGACGCTGCCAGAGTTTAATTACGAGGCTTTGGTCTAGGATCGTTCGCATCCCTAGGACGAATACGTGGCGAGATAGAGAGATCGAGAGTTAGAGAGGGGGGGGGGGCAGAGCTAGGCATGGGAAACCTCTCTCTGCCGGATGATGGCTGAAACGTTGGAAGTACACGAGCAAGAGGCACAGCTCCTTCCATGCACCAGATATGCAGAGAGATGTTTGCTTCCACGTCTTGGGCTGAACGATAACACAGGGTGACCAGAGACGAGATCCGTGGTCAGTCTTGGTTCGTGCCCCCGGGTCTCACTCGCGCGCTCGATAATGGAGTAAACGGATACTCGAAGATCCGCGGGTCGGGCCTGGAATGCCTCGAGGTTCTACCTACCAAGGGTGTAGGGTTCCCTGTGTAAGGTTCCTTGAAAATCCAACGGTTCGAGGACTCTTCGAGGTGGTTTCGAGAGATTTCATCGAATATTCTCCCCGAGCTGTAAGATGGACGATAGGGGGTTGCCAAACAATTCGGGTCAGACTGGTGTGAACGTCTCAAAGACGAGAATGTGTGCGTCTACTCGCTTCTGCATCTGCGACAAACCCCATCTCGAAGATTCTCAGCGGTACCTCTAAGACTATAATCCTGTTTCGCCTCCCCTAAGAACGTGACGGAGAATTAGTCGCTCCCTTAACGAGATATCGGGAGTTGATGGAAGCGACATCAACCTCGCCGACTGACGAGTCCTACTCACGAATATCGTTAGGAACATTTTATTTCCATCTTTCCGAAACGTCGATGATCAAACCCACAAGTTTGTTCAATCATTTATCGTAGGAAGGTCATCGATTTATGATCGATGGATTCAATTTTTGTCCACGTTCCTTCCCTGATTGGTTTCCCCAGGTCTATGGATGAAAACTCCATGTTGACGACACTGGAAAACGTCCTGGGTGAATGGTGGTCGGTCGTTTTATTGTCAAATCACAAAACTGCGACATCGCAGTAACGGCGGCACGGAATAGATAGAAAGAGCATACACCGCTCGTGACGCGTTATTGTACAAACGGGAGCGAAAGAAACATAGCAGTTTCCGCCTCTCGACGAGAGCCAAGAGCATAAAAATACCGCGCGGAATGACGCTTTACAAAGGGTCTATCAAGCCCAGAACAAAGTTGATGGCCCGTAGATAGGCGGTGGAGGCTTCTGGTGCAATTTCGCTTGTATTTTCTCTCCGCGTTGTAGCATTCGGTTGACGTGGTCACGATTTTTACGACACACAAGCCATCCCCCTACCTCACTCCCCTACCCCTCCTTCTTTCTCTTTACAACCGACAAAATGTAATTTTTGTTGCGATATGTATGTGCAGCAATCCAGAGGGCTGAATGAACCAGAGAGGGGTCGATGAAACGAGAGAAGAGAAAGGAATAGCGAAAGTTCCTCCTCAACCGAGACTAGCGTGGCAAAATATGACTCTCGTTCGAATACATTATTATCTCAAAGAAATGAGCGAATTGATGGCGGCTCGAGAAACTGAAAAGGAAACCTATATGCATAATGCAACGTTTACTTTGTTCTTCCTCCGATATTTTAACCAAACAATATTTGTCTCACAATCAGTCGTTTTTTTATCTCGCAATCTCGGTTCCATTCCTTTTTTCGTCTCGTTCTATCCGCATTATGTCTCCCTTGTACGAACGTAAATTTCGCAAGGGTCGATTGTGCGGATTTGCCGAAGAGGTGAGACACGCGTGTTGCAGGGCAAGAGGTATAACGAGCACCCGGGCGAGTTGAATATTTAAGGATACTTTACGAGCAAGGTGTCATCGTCAAAGAAATCCTGCCGAAAGGATTTTATAGTGACGGAGAATAAAAAAGAGAGAAAGTTTCTGGTGAATGAGCGAGAAGTATTGAAGGGGTGGAGAGAACGAAAGGAGCTTCGTATCTACGGTTACCGCGAATAGATGGCGCGCACGAGGACCTCATTCGCAGACGCGCCTTCCAGTTGGCGCAAGTGGTTACTCCCCGGGCGTGGGCAGACGGCGGACCGAAGGAGAGCGCGAGCGAATTGAATTTCAGGATTTATCGTAGTCGAAGCTTCCGTTTCTCGCAAAAGGCGCTATATGTGTTCACCCGTCTATATCCTTTCAACTCTCTCTCTCTCTTGCGTTTGGTAGTTTACTTCCACACCCACGTCACTTCTGTAGGCTTTCTCTCACTCGCAGCCACACCGGGTGCATAAACTACTCGGCTTTACGATGCCGCGGTTTGCCCGTCATCCTCCAACCCCGTCCTATTCTCGTCTTGCACTCTCCCGGAGTAAAAAAATAATTAAACGAGCCCCATTAGCTTAATCGCCGGTAGCGAGAAAGAAACGAATCTCAAAAATTAACCTCCAATCTCTTTGTCTATTATTCTCTATAAATTTAACAAAATCCCGTAAGTTTACAAGTCGATTAATATCTTCCATCGATTGAGTTTTCTTTTATATTGAAATTTTAATTAACATTTACATAATAATTCTTGCAACTTAAAATTTTCCAATTACTACTTGTACTTTGGGTTAAACAATATTGTTACCAATCTCGTCGATTAAAAAATCGCAAATCTGTTAAGATATCGAATTCATTTCTCGATTTTCCTGATCCGATCGTCGTCAAATTTCTGTCGGTGCTCACTAGTGAGAATCCTCATGCAATATATAGGTATATATGTCATCGCCTAATGCCACATTGGATACGTTGTTCGTACAGACGTATATAGTCGCGCGGCGCAACACCGAGGAACGCAATGCGGCAGTTGCATCGGGTCGAGATAATTAGGTTTGAGTGCACTCTGGTCGCCGCAGTCAGTAACTCAGTTATCAGTGGACACCCCGCGTACAATGGCTATCACAACGGCATCAAACATAACGCATCAATTAACGTGAACAATAACCCAAGCCGCGAGAGAGCGAGTGAGAGAGAGAGGGAGAGAGATATAGAGGTTTGGCAAATGCGAGGATATAGATGTATACGTATGAAAGCAGGATTGCGAGAAGGGTGTACGAAGGGGTGTCGCGTTGTATGAAGTGTGCGCGGCTCTGTAGCCATAGCGAGAGATCGTCGGGGCGAGAGTACTCTCTCGCTCTCCTTCTCTCTTCCAACCTCGCTCTCCCTCTCTCTTTCGCTCCCTGCATTGCATATCCTGTCCGTATATACGGATGAACGTCGACGATCGTTGCAGGGAGGCAACGATGTGCAGCCTCGATGCGTTCGTGTCGACATCCCGCACTCACTCACTATCTCTCTCTCTCTCTTTCTCTCTCTCTCTCTCTCTCTCTCTCTCTCTCTCTCTCTCTCTCTCTCTCGGGCTATAAACAGCATTGTCGAGAGCCAGCAACTATCCTCTCTCAATATAACTGTCGGTATGTTACGAGCCAATGAACAATGGGACGAAATGGTCGAAGGTTAAACTTCTAAGAAGAATTTATAAAATTAGTATTATCATTGAATTTTTAATTAATTAAGATATAATTTGATCGACAACTTTTATTCTATGCTAAGTATTATTTGTTATTATGTTCTTTTATTGTTAATTATTTCAAATTCAATTTATATTTGGGAAATATTTGACGATTGTCGAGCAGTCCCCTCAAGTCGTCTAATTTGTGTGAGAGGGAGAGAACAATAGAGATAGCGAGAAAGGTTGAACTTCCGAAAAAAATTTATTTAAATTACAATTCTGATTGAATTTTTAATTAATTAAGATATAATTTTATCGATAAATTTTATTCTATTCTATGTATTATTTATTATTATGTTCTTTGATCGATAATTATTTCAAATTCAATTTATAATTCGGAAATATTTGACGATTGTCAAGCAGTCCTCTCAAGTCGTCTAGACTTCCGAAAAAGCTTAAACTTCCGAAAAAAATTATAAAAATTACAATTCTGATTGAATTTTTAATTAATTAAGATATCATTTTATCGACAAATTTTTATTCTATATTCTGATCTATTTCTTCTTGTTTTTTTTTACAAATAATTATTTCCAATTCAATTTATCATTGGAAAAATATTTGTCAATTTAACGAAACGTCTTAAGAAACGCGAAGAACGAGGACACGTATTTCGTGTTACGAATTTCCGATGAACCGTGTGCGCCTGTCGAGCAATCCCCTCAAGTCGTGTAATCTGTCTGAGAGGACGAGAACGAGAGAGATAGCGAGAAAGGGGTGGTTGAGCTGAAAGAGGACCACCAGAGAGTCCGGGCACATCGTCGCACATACTCACACCATCGTCCGTGAAACATTAATCTCTCGCGGTGGCAATATCGCACCGATGATATTCGAGGCACGAGTATTATAGCAACAGCAACAGCAGGAGCAGCAGAAGCGATGAAGCTACGTTGCTGGGGCTGCCACTGATGCTTCGGTGTCATTAGTTCGTGGCCTGGGGAGTATGTGTGAGAGAGAGAGAGAGAGAACGAGAGAACGAGAGGAGTGTGAACAGATCGCGGGACGTTGCGCACTTTGTGTGCGTGTGTGTGTGATGCGAGAACGCGGTCGCATCGCTGATGATCGCCCATAGCTATAGCAACACACAAGTGTCCCTGGTAGGCTGTACGACAGTCAAAGTGGGGTAATATGGACCACCAAGATACGTCGCTCTTATCACACCTATCGTCAAAACTATAAACGTATCTGAAACCGGAAATGTTATTTATCACAATTAGATAACTTCACTTTTATCTTCACGATGTTAAATTAATTAACATGGCAGATATTGAATTTCTCGATTATCTACAGATTCGTTCGTCTTATCGAACTGGGCCATATTACCTCGTTTTATCCCTCAAGTACGCGTCTACTAGCCTGTAGGTGCTTATAGAAATTGTGTATAGATATATATGTATCTCCCATAGTTGACTATACTTTCCATAATAAAGGCTATAGTAATAATTCCCCATGGGTGTGCGTATGGCACGAGAGAGGTTCGAGGCGATGGTGCGCGAGAGAATGAACATAGGCGAGAGAAGAGAATCGCGCCCGGACACGGGCGAATGCGTGTGCACCCGGTTAAAGGCGTACCAATACATAACATATATGTCCTCTCATAGTAGCATGTTTCTCGACAGGGTATATGCGACGATGTGAGCATCGAAGCTCCAACGCATATCGATATGCCGCAGTAGCGTGATAATCGATTCCCGCACATTCCTCGAGATGAAACGACAACGAGCTAAACTCGTGTTCTGCTTGCTCACGATACGTCGAGACGATCTTTCTCGATGCATTTTTTTTTCATGCTTCGTTCGCTACTTGCCACGTCGTGTAAAAGCTACTTTTATAGAAAAAAATAGACGTGTGGGGATTTTTTTACAAGCGACGATTGATTATGATGTGTTAGGTTGGTCAAAAAGTAATTAGGGTTTTGATAAGGGAACATGTATTCTCATCTTTTGTAAAAGAATTTAATTACTTTGTGATTAATTCAATAATTAGTTAGTTATCGAGGATTTGTTAAATATTCAATAATTATGTATAAAAATGTTAGTATTTTGCTAGTTTTATATTTAAAAAAATAGATTGTGGGTGATTTTTTTTACCCACGATTGATTTTGGTGCATTGGGTTGACCAAAAATTAATCGGAGTTCTAGTACCTGGCGTGTATTCTCATTTCTTAATGTAAAAGGATTTAATTACTTTGTGATTAATTAAATAATTATAATTATTAGTTATCGAGGATTTGTTAAATATTCAATAATGATTGATCGTGTGCAAATGTATAAAAATGTTAATATCTTGCTAGTTTTATATTAAAAAAAATAGATTGTGGGTGACTTTTTTTACCCACGATTAATTTTGGTGTATTGGGTAAACCAAAAATTAATCGGAGTTCTAGAACGTGGACATGTACTCTCATTTCTTATAAAAAAAATACAAATGATTTGTGACTCATTCAATTATTATAATAATAAATTATTGATAATTTGTTTGATTGATTGTGACTAATTCAATAATTATAATAAACAATTATTCATAATTTGTTTGATTGATTATGATTCAATAATTATAATAAGTAATCATTAATGATTTGTTTGATTGATGATTATTATTGATGACTCTTTAACTACCAATAATGATTAATCGTATGCAAACATATAAAAATCTTAATATTTTGACAAAGTCCTTGGTATTCAGTGAGCTTAAACAAATTTTTCACAGAGGACAGCGAGATCTCCGATCCTTTTAGATTTGACAAGCTGTCTCTCCCTCTCTCGCGACCCGATGTGGCAAAAGCCTCGAAACATTTCGTCCGTTCAACTCACAGTTTTGAGAGCTAGGAGAACCCTGTTCAAGTATGGATATGTATATATTAGTATTATGTATATATGTATATGTATATAGGAACGATAATGGCTGCTATTAACGAGCCCCGCCGGTTGCCGAGGCACCTGGGCCCAAAATATCACCGCAATTAATGCAATTACAGTTTACAAGTCCCTCCCACCCGAATAGCCGCGGCTATATGCTCGAGGCTTTCGCCGTTACTAATTCAGCGAACACAACCGCGCGACCGTTCTCTCTCTCTCCCTCTCTTTCTCTCGCTCCTTCTCGCTAGCTCTCTTTCCCTCTCGCCAAACGCGAGTGGAAATGCAAACCACCGTGTCGTTAACAGCGAGAATAATAAAACGTATGAAAAGTATTTTCGATTGGTAAAACTAACAAAAATTAAATCATAATCGACAATCGATAAGACGAATTTATCGTTGAACACGTATAAATGGAGATTGCACAAGTATCGTTGAAAAGTTAAAGAGAAAAATGACCTTGAAATTTCAACACGGTATGGAAGTAAGTAAACAACTGTTGATGAATTTATCATAATTGTGCAAGAACGTTAACTTCGAGAATGAACGTTGTAATCCCTTCGTTGAAACTTCTCGAGTGAACTAGACAACGAGCGAGAGAGAGAGAGAGAAGGGGGGGGGGCAGAGAAGTCTCCGCAATCCTAAAGTCTCGACGTTGTTATTCACAGGGTCAAAGGGGTTGTGGATGAGCGGAGCTAACGCGCAGTGGCGGGAACACCGGAAATGGGGTTGGGATTTTAGAAGACCTCGAGCTCAAGCTCTAGATAGAGAGAGAGGGTGGATCGAAGGCACTTTCTCCCGAACCCTTCAGCGTAACGGTAGTGGTGTTGGGCGGTTGCGGTTGACGTAATTACGGAAGGACCCTTCGTTTCCACTCGCGGGAGCGTCTCTCGCGCGAAACCGCGAACGTCTTAGCTCTCTAGCTGTCTTAGGATTGTTTAATCCCTCCCTCTCTCTCTCCCCTTTCCACCTCTTTTCGAGCCCTTTCCCCTACGGATTTCATTCGCCCAATTTCTCGATCCCTCAAAGCACTGGGAATTGTCCGAATACCGTTAATCACCGGATCAAGCAAGTTTCCATAAACCACTAAATATTTTCTCGATAACAAACAAAAATCATCCCTTAAAAACAAATATGAGTCACAAAATTATCTTCCTCCCATGAAATACGTACAAATTTTCCATGGGTGAATATTGACGAGGGTTTGTCGATATTTCCGATAATGCGAATGTGTTCATTGGTGGAAATGGAAGGTTCTCTATATTGTGGGCGGTCGTATCCTCGCACACATTTCACAATGATTTCGGTCGTTGGTTTAGGTGTCGATCGGTGTCGCGATGTCGCGTTTCTGAAATGGGGATCAAGCGTAATTGCGCGGGCGCACGCGCGCGGGCACACCATCATCGTCATTCAGCTAGAGGCCGGTATACTCGTGATGGTCATCCAATTCTCCGTATACACTAGAACACATCTTCTCCCGGTCTCTCTCTCTCTCTCTCTCTCTCTCTCTCCCTCCCCCCCCCCCCCCCCCCCCCCCCCCCCCCCCCCCCCCCCCCCTCCCCCCCCCCCCCCCCCCCGGGCCACATTCGCTCGACCATCGGGCTTTATTAGAGCGACGATCGAGACAATCATTCCGATGATTACAGCCGAAACATAATCGTTAACGGGTACGACCCATCAATGACTATGAACCATTCGCCCACGCCAAATTGGTTGTGGCGAACGAGATCATTCGTGGCGACGTGAACACGCACCTAAAACATTACTTCGCTATTTGTGGGTGTGTATGTGTATATGCGTTCACGGGGTGGTTCGCACCCCTCGCTACTTCACGCTGATGCAATCACTGACGTTTTTTTTTCTCTGGCACGCGTCAACGGATATTACAGATGGTAAATAAAATTGACGGTGTAAACGCGACGATAAAATTATTTATCGATGAAACGAATGAACATTTTCATAAATTTTGGGTCAAAGGGTATTTGCCTCAATTATTAATAAAATTCTTCGCGTTTGAATTTTGTAAAATTCATAAACACAACGAGGGAATGTAGTTTTAAAAGGGAGAGAAACAATTTTATTTTGTTCGTATGAATTTCCCTTCGATGAATTGATTGGATCGTTGATTTTGAAAATATGACGAATATTTTGATGGAAATAAATATTCTTGGGATATTCAACAATGGCATTCCTGTTTTCATCCCCCTGCAGTATTGTTACGGGGTTTTAATTTATTACATGGGGTTGTGGCAAAAACCCTTCGGGATATTTCGCTCGTAGGACTCGTCTTGGCAAGGCAAAGTCGGAGACGCAGTCGAATAATTAGAAATATGCTTACGGTCGTAATTCCAACCTCGAATAACGTACCAGCCGCGACTTGGTTAGACGAGTGGCTTTCGCGAAGAGGAGGGGTAAGCCCGTTTACTGCCAATAAGGACGGACATGCATAATAGAAAATTGCGCAAGCTGGACGGGGTGGAAAATCGTAGGTAAGATCGAGATCTTCAAGGGGATGCTACTTTATCAGATAAGTCGAAGCGATAAATACAATTTTAGATTTTGCTTACGCTAAAAATAAATTTTAAAAATTTTAGATATAATTGTATTTTAGAACATGTATCATCGATAAATCTTAAGGGGCGCAAACTGGTCGAGGTGGAAAATTATAGTAGGAACAAGATCTTCAAGGGGATGCTACTTTATCAGATAATTCGAAACGATAAGTACAATTTTAGATTTTGCTTACGCTAAAAATAAATTTAAAAAATTTTTAATATAATTGTATTTTAGAACATGTATCATCGAAAAATCTTAAGGGGCGCAATCTGGTCGAGGTGGAAAATTATAGTAAGAGTAAGATCTTCAAGGGGAATGCTACTTTATAAGATAACTCAGAGTGATAAGTACAATTTTCGATTTTGCTTACGCTAAAAACAAATTTAAAAAATTAAAAATATAATTTAATTTTAAAATACATATAATCGATCAATCTTAAGGGCCGCAAGCTGGACGGGGTGGAAAATTGTAGGCAAGACCAAGATCTTTAAGGGGGATATTATTTTATCACATAACTCGAAGCGATAAGCACAATTTTAGATTTTGCTTATGCTAAAAACAAATTAAAAAAATGTTAAACATATTTTAATTTTAGCACACGTCTAACCGATAAATCTTAAAAGGGAAAGAAAGAGTGTCACTGAATTTCTGTATCGCCACCCTCGAATTGCCGTCCGAACTGTCTGGGCTGTGCGATGGGGGTGTCACCGCGGGCTGTTAATCACCAGTTATATTCGCTACACACATTCGACTTTATTTATTTACGCCCTCTCCAACTCGCAACACACGTAATTTCCGCGGATAATTTCAGGTTCCGTTGGCACGCGCGCTCTTTTAATCCATGGACTGAGGGAAATACAGCGAGAGGGAGGATATGTGTGTGTGAGAGAGAGACAAAGAGAACAAGCAAAACTCCATCTAAAACTGTGAGAACGCATAGTCGAGAACACTATAAACTTTTTCTCCTACATCGTAACCAAGAATGTCAAAATTACGACGTCATTGACGTGTTCGCGATTACATTTGTTTCAATTAATTAACTTTTTAAACAATAAAATTAAAAAAAATCGTTCGCCTTCATTACAAAAGCAACGATCGCTCGATCAACCAACACAAATGTCTAAAACTTCACCAACAACCCTAAAAAAAAGATCGGTTCTCTCGATACTTCGAAATATTCAGACGCGAAATAATCAAACACAATTTTCCCATGCCACGACACAATTTTCCTATCTGTATACCTCGCATATTTTCCAGCCTCGCTGGTTTTAAGCGAAAATTCCAGGTTCACGTGTCATCGGTCCTCCTATTATATATTTCTGAGGGAAACATTATCTTGCTCCTAGTCTACTTCTAAGCTAAATGTGTGTTGGCTGTTTTGGAAAGGGATGAGGGAAACATCCCCCCTCTTTCCTCAATGTTCTCTTCACTGGCGCCGAAGTAATTTCCGCAATTTCATCTAAATTCCGTGTACCGTTGAAATTTTGATCTCTCTCTCTCTCTCTCGCTCTCCCTCTGCCCTCTCTTACTCCCTCTTAGTTAGGCATACGAGTGTAAATAAGCCTTCAACGTTGCCTCCGTGCAAGTATAGACTGTTGAGAGGGATGGAGAATTCGGTTTGCGTGGGAGGCCAGAGACTGTGAGAGAGAGAGAGAGCGAGAGAGAGTAGCTCGATGCTGTTGTTGCTGGTTCTGGCGCGAGAGTACATACGGTAGCTATGTTCTCCTTCGTAGTGTGTACATATACATGTTGCCTTACAAGCCTTGGAGCGCGGTATTTCTTACGTCTCCTCTCTTTGTTTATTATAGTCGCGGTGCCGCGAAGCATTATTATGAAATACGATTAGGCGTGGGTATATCAGCGTATATCTAGAGTTATATATATATAACTCTAGTGTTATATATATATAGAGAGAGTTAGATATATATATATATATATATATATATATATATATATATATATATACATATATATAAATATAGGCATATACGTTCGTATCTATAAATTTTCCCTCTCTCTCTCTCGTGCTTTGCATTTTACATTTTCTCGCTGTACAATATCCTCATCCGCACCGCACCTCATACTACTCTTTAACCGCGCGCTCATACACGCGAGAGATCGTCGTCGTGCGACTGTTAGGCACTCTAAATATTTGAGTCTGTGAGAGAGGCGCAGTTTGTCCCCGGACAATATTCCAGAAAGAATTTCGCTGCTGCGACTATCAACGTTGTGGCGGTAATTTTGAGTTATCGCAGTGGCGACTCGATATTTCTGGAATTTGATAGTTTTTTTCTTTTTTAATGAAATTTTGATCAAATCAATGATTTAAAAAATTGATTTAGATAATTGTTTATAAATATATAAATTTGCTCGGGGATATTTTGTTACGAGGAAATTGACGAATTTAGAAAGGAGAAATATATTGAAAGCGAATCGAGATTCGCGTGTTGGAGATTTTTTGTTTTTTGGAAAATGGATAAATTCGCGGATAAACATTTTCATCGTTCATCCCCCTAACGTGCTATTTTCCTTTCTTCGCGTACTAACGGAAGCAACGCCCCCGCCATCCTCGTGTACACGCGCACGCATACGCAAGTGCACACACGTACGTGGCAATAATGATTTTTTCTCGGTCGCGCCCTCGAGCACAAATTATGCAAAAGTGGTACATATATAATTATCTTATCCATCTAACCGGGAAAATTGACCCCGCGGCATTCAACGATGGAGTTTAGGCGAGCGCTGTAGCAAAAGCTCCCTGTTACCTCTCTCTCTCCCTCCCCCTCTCCTCCCTCTCTCTCTCTCTCTCTTTCGCCGATCTTGAGCGCGGTTTTTCGCGAATCTATTATCGTGCTACTGGTATATGCGAACTGACGTCCATGTCCGTGCATTGCCAACCCGTTTCTTCCTAAAGACGTCCTTCGATCGCGATGCTATAAAGCAGCACGAACACGTGTATCGTATAAACCCTCTTTCCTAAGTCGTCCTCCTTCCCTTACCTCGTACGAGCAGCGACGTATCAACGGTCTGAGAAAAGCACGAAGTGCAAGCCATAATGGTGGAAACGGCAAAGAAAAAAATTAAAGAAGGGAGAATAAAGTTTATACATATAGTTATATACTTTATTCTCCCTTCTTTTCTTTGTTTCTATGTATATGTGGATAACTCAAGAAGAATCAGGACGAGGAATAGACGAAGACAAAGGGGTCGAGAGGGAGGGAGATAAAGACTCGCGTGTATCAGATGAGAGGGTAAAGAAAATGTTGAAACGCTTCTCTCGGTTGGCACGTAAAAATAAGAGTAAGAAGACCGCTAATCGTATTATGAAAGAAAAGTAAAAAAACACACATACACACATACATATATATATATATATATATATATATATATATATATATATATATGGGAAAGAAGGGGTTGATGAGACGCGCAGCATCGCGCCTCGCGCATGCACGCGCTCTTTCTTTTTTGTATTATAGAAAAGCGAACGTGTGTATGCGATTATTATATTTTATGCTCGCGCACGAGAGGCAAAGAGTCGACGAAGAGAGAAAGAGAGAGAGAGAGAGAGAGAGAGAAAGAAGCGTATAATGCGCGAGGCGTGTTCATCGTACTGTATTTGCTGCTGATATGCCAGTGTGTAGTCACCGTCAGATGTGCGTCTATTTTTACGTAAGGGGGTTGGTTCGCTGTGATGTTCCTGCTGCTTGCTACTGGACGGCGTACACACACACACACACAAACACATATATATATATATATATATATATATATATATATATATATTAAAGCTATGAACGCTCGTGTTACGAACCGTACATTATAAAGTCGCGGCGTGTACAATGCATAAACAAGCCACGGCTACCGAGAGCCCGAGGGCCCACCAGCGCATTAACAATTATATTACGGAAGCCTCAATGGTATGCGCGAACGAATTCATACGCGCGTGCGAAGCCTGCGAGAAATTATCAGCTTCAAGTTCTCACGAAGGTCGTACGTCGGACATACCCGGTTTGCGGGTTTCCGGGGATGATACGATTGCCGTTGCACCCTGAGAGATTTCAGAATGTTGAAAATCGCTGAGGTATTGAGAAAAGGGCGTTGGGAAAAGTCCGGGAGAAATCCGGAGATTTCAACGATCAGTAAGAGACAGCGCGACGCTCATCTTTTTATCATTGATTGCAAGAGGTCAAACGACGATCTGGCATCGATCCTCCACTCATGTCTTCAAGCTCGATGACGATCGAACGCATTCGGCAAAAGTCCTCGAAACAATTTCTCCGTTACTTTTAAACGTTTATTTCGCAAGCTTTGTAACAAACCCCTTTCGTTATTTTCTCGCTGCTTAACACGGAAGCGAGAGTGTCACGTTTACGAGAGGTTACCCGTGGTACGGTAGTTTGTGGCAAGGCGAGAGAGCGAGATCGGCTCACAGGGATCATCTCTCTCTCTCTCTCTCTCTCTCTCTCTCTCTCTCTCTCTCTTTCTCTCCCCTTCTCTATTGCGTCTCTTTGCGAGAAAACGAGAAGCTTGCGAAAGGGGTGCAACAAGAGAGAGAGAGAGAGAGAGAGAGAGCGACAGTGAGGTGGGAGTAAAAACGAGAGCAGCCAGAAGGGGGAGGGGGCGGTTGGTCGACGACTCCAGCCATGTTGATACGACGGTGGTCGGGGGCGATGGTGGTAGTGGTCGTCCGTTTCTCGTAGCCGAGTGAGCGAGAGTGCGGAGTGAGTAGTCTAGGCGGAACTTAATTAAACAGCGGGCAAAGCCAGCTTAGTTCACAAAGTGACCGCGGCAGCTACACCCCCGCCCCCTCCCCCGCGTGCCCTTGCCAGACCTTGCGTCGATATACCATGCTCCTGAAGCTCTCTTGGTCCTGCTCCTCTGCTACTCCTCTCTCAATCCTCTACTGCGGAGTGTGTGTTGGATGAGGCGAGAGAAGGGAGAAAGGGGGCCTGTACCGACTACCGATGCGGCATCGGCTCGCTAGACGAGAGAGATGTGCGGAAAGCTGAGGTTACGTATATCCTCATGGTGCGATGCTACATGCCAGCCTAGAATATACAGTAGTTACACGTGGTACACACAGATGGCAGACGGTATGGGTACCACCGGTGAACAGTTCCTGCGTACGGGACATAATACCGGGTCTCTCCTAGCGAGAACTGAACACAGGAGTCGGGGTTAGCCGATCGGCCAGGCGAGAAAGCGTACTCCAACACCAAACCCCCCATGTACCCCTCTAGGGCTCAGTCTCGCTCGTTCGCTCTCTACCTCTCTCTCTCTCTCTCTCTCTCTCTCTCGTTCTCTCTCTCTCTCTTTCGAAGCAGCGTCTTCTAGTGGTGGCAAATTGATTTTGACGGTCGGCTTCCGTTCTCAACTGCAATGAACCCAGCCACCCACATAAGAGCCTATACCCCCGGAGCTTCGTACCCAACGTTACACCTTTGCAAAACCCCAACACCTAATACCTCCTGCGGAAAGGAGTAATCCGATAGTGCGAAACACAGTGCCGAGTTTAGAGGTACGCTGGTGGCGGCGCCTTTATTCGCGAACAATTACCGAAGCTGGTCAGCTATTATCCGTGCACATGAACACATACACACATAGATGGAGTACATGGAACTTTCGCATTCTAACTTCGACTGATTTCAATTAATTGCATCCCCTCCACCCACCCACTTTATTACCGTCCGACTCATTAAACTTTCTTTGTCTCTAATTGGCGGACCGGTTCGCTCGTCCCTGAAGGCACTTTGTCGCGTCTCCTCGCGTTTCGCGGGTTCTCCGTGTATACGCTGCGAGCGACCGACTGGCTAATTTACAAAAGAGTTGGCGCGCTGTTGAGGGTGGGAGGGTGGAACGAGAGCGCGGGGTAGAAAACGACCCTTCGGCGGGAGGAGGATGCGTGGTGAGAACCGGCCTGGGACAGGGTAGGATCGCTTTGAAGCGGAATGTGTCGAAGTGAATAGCTTTTCTCTTTTCCTTCGGGGTGGTCTGTTTTTTTCCAACTAACTCCCTACCCCAGGACACTCGAGCGCATCTACGCTGCCAACTGTCTGTAACGTGACATTTTAACACAGGCTCGTGACATTGACAAGGGAGTGAGAGAAAGTGTTCGGGGTTGGTGAAGAACGCAAGTAAAACAAGCAAGAAGCAGCCCTCTTTGTCCAGCCTTTGTCTAACATTAGCGCGCCCAACGTTCTGATTCATTGAGTCTTTCGAATGTTGCGGAAAGAAAGTCACGAAAGTGGACAAACATTATCCGCGATCTGGTGCGACCCCTCGAACGAGGCAAGCGACGATTGGCCCGCTGCTCAGTGAACAGTGATTCAAACATTCGAGGGATGCTCGCTTATCCGAGACCCAACGACCGGGGTAACAGTGTCTCGCTTTCTCCCTCTCACCCATACTCTTTAAAAAAGATTTACCGGTCCAAATGACTCGGAAATGTGCACTGATGAATTCAGTAAACATCCAAGAGAAACAAAATCTAGAGAGGTGTTTGGGTTAGCCAAAAGTGTGATAAAAACTGAAGGAACGCGAACGTTTCGTGAACCAATATAGTAAACACGCTTGGTATAAGGGTAGGACCTACAAGGGACGATGGAACAGTGGATGCCACGAGCCGAATATATCCTCGAAAATAGTGTTGGAAACGAGGGTCACCTGGTAAGGGAGAGCAGAAGGAAGGAAAGAGGAGAGAAAGATTCATCAACAGTACGACGATCAAGGAGAGGAGGTGACAACATGAGAATCAGGTCCACGTGCGCGCTCGTACTCGGCAATCCCCTTTGTGGTGGAATTTAACGTTTCATGTGTCGTATTCCGACTCATTGGAAATTAAGGAATACACAGAGAGGAAAACCGTAAAGAGAAACGGCTTTGAGATAAAAAGAACGAGGCGGATGGGTTTGGGTTTACGGTCGTGTTCGTGTGCATCCATGTCGTGTTTGGGAGAATGAGGAGAGGTAGATCGAGCTGTTGACAGTGCGAAAATAAAGTTCCTCGACGGTTTCTCTCTCCCTCCCTCGAAGCTACAGGGTTGTGTAGGGGTAGTCGTACGTGTAGTCGACTCGAGGTATCAGGGTCGCAAAGGAGAGCGAGAGAGGGTTAGAATTCGAGGATGTATCTCGGTGTAGGGGAAGCAGGTGTGTGCGTCAAATCTGCTGTGACCGTTTCATCGCTCGCTCGGCAACCCCCGAACTCTCGGGTTCGACCCCACCGTTCATCGAGCTCACACTATTTTCGTCTTTTATTCACTTTCTCGTCGCTTCATTTCTTCAACGATCAAATTAAATCCATTTAATTAGTCGTTCCTCCACTTGCTAATTATTATCCCAACTCAGCAAATAAATTTATCATCCCTTACACATTCCCTCGAAACCTCGACCTTTCTTCCATCCAAAAATAACTTAATTAAATGAAAATAATCATTGCCTTTACAATGATAAAATTTCAAACAAAAATGTGAACACCGTTTAATCATTTTCTAAAATAAATAAAATATCGCCCGTGTCGCTCCAGTGACAATCGTGCTGCGCCAGCGAGTGAAGGTATGTATGTATACATCGCGAATGAGGCGAGGCCAGTCGTGCCAGGGTTGAAAACCGTACCCCCTAGGAGAAAGTCCCTCGGGTCCCAATTACACCGACACTCGATCCCCGGCATTACCGCTCGGCTAATTCGAGGGGTTCGAGTACGCGGTGGTATATACAGTCTCCACGTACCTATATCTCCTCAATGCCCGGTATAAATCTCGGAGCGGTTTTGATTGTACGGTTTTCGGATGCTGTTTGTCGGTGAGAACCATTCCGCTATACGTATATACGTAATCTCCGTTACGTCTCTCATACAGGAGAATGATAAAGCGCGTACGCGGAACGTTTAATGTCTTTCGCGGATGGTGAGTGTCGCATTAAAGCTCGCGTTACAATTTTCCTCTTCGTGTCACGATACAAAATTGATTAACACTTTTTTTTTGGGTGGCTTATTTTTTAAATACATTTGCTACGACAAATCCCAAGTCGTCAAAGTAACGATAAGTTTTAGAGTACGCCCGGGTAACCCAATATACGACAATAACCGCGCCGCCAATTTTCCTCGTAGTTAACTACGAGAGAAATCAATTTTCCTGGCGTAAAGGGTAGCCGGTGAGTACACAGAGTGCATGCACAAGGGTACGTTTCTCTCGCAACGGCTCCTTGCGCGTCTTTGCAACAAACGTTTCATCTCTCTCTCTCTCTTTTACACGCTGTACCTAACGGCTAATTACAGCAAGGCCGCATAATAACAGTTGCTTGTAAAACGAGGCTCGTCTTCTCCAATATGTAACACACAGGGAAAACTGTGAGCATGCCACAGAGAGAATCTCGAGCCGTATAGAGGACGTGTGTGTTTTAGTACCCGTACGAAGCCTGTCGGTTACCAGCTTTTGTGGTTACGTGTGTATCGTGAGAACGCTACTGACGCTTAAAATTGTATATATATGGATATATATATATATATATATATATATATATATATATAGCGCGATAACATGAACGAGAGGAGACTAAGGAGTGAGATACGAGTGGAGTGTGAGCTTTTTACCAGCTGGTCGATTTTGTCGTCGCCGGATATGACACAAGACAGCCCGAATAATAACGGATCGTATCCAGAAGCTGTCCAATATAGCGAGCTACGTGCTTTCGCACATGGATTTCTCTCTCTCTCTCTTTATCTCGCTATCGTTCTATATTTATTATCGTTAATAACAGCGTATGTACTCGTTCGGCACCAGCGTTATTATAATATTATCACGACGTTTTTCTTTCCTACGCGACGAGACAAGCGCGAAACGAAAAATACCAGAATCTTCTTCTCTTCCTTCGTTCCTTCTTTTAGATATATATGTACATAAATTAACAGGAGAGCATATGTTTCTACGATATGAAAATCGATCGTAATCGTTACGAACAGGGGTGTCTGTTTCTCACTGGTAAGTGTGAGAAAATTGTTTGTTTTTTCTATTGGCAAGCAAAAAGAGAGAGAGAGAGGGAGGGAGAGAAAGGGAGAGAGTGAAAGAAGAAACGATGATGACGAGAACGAGAAGATTCTCGTAAATTTGTGTTAAAGTTTATCGCTGATATGTGGCTCGTGAAAATATTGGATCGGCACTGTGTCTGCCTATTTGAGTGCGCGCGTTTTCTCGTGTACGAGGCGAACGTGACAAGATGAGGATAGAATCGATCGGGGAGAATGAATCCTGATTTTACGAGAACGCGACAACGACTTGGACGACGTCGACAACGGCGACGAGAATGACCCAAGACTATTCGATGAAAGTAATTTCCGGTTAACGAGAGAAGCATGTGTGTGTGTCTATGAGAGAAAGGGAGAGAAAGAGAGAGAGAGAGAGAGAGAGAGAGAGCAAGAGCGACGACCTCGTCAATCGCAGCGTATTTATTACAGCGATAAAGGTCATCTTATTGTTTCATCCAAGACACGGTATTATATCATTGCTCTTTCCTTTATTACATATAGATATATTCTCCTTCATTGGCTATCTCGAAAAACCTCCTCCTTAGTACCCATGTAGGTCTGCCTAATCGAAAATTCTCTCACACTTCTCGAACCCCTCCTGTTTTGCTTCGAGGACACGATACGAGTCCCTTTACAACCCTATACACTTCTTGGAGGTATCAAGAGTTGACGACAAACGTTAGAGCAACGAACCTCTGACAAAATGTCAAGCCAATTCGTAATTCGAACGAGCTAATATGGAATAGAAATAAATTCAACCTTATTTCATTTCCTTGACGATTAAAGGGAGGTAAGAAGATCCTCCCTTCGGATCGTTAAATCAATCAGTCTTTAAACATCGTAAATTACATGCAGCATCTTTTTCTCCATGCAGAGCTAAGAAATTGCCACTTTTTGAGATTATTAAAAAATAAAAGAAAAGGAGATTGCCCTTGGGGGAAATTCCATAGGGCGGAAACGTTCGTCGCCTCGACGAACCACGGACGTGTAAGTGACTGCTGCATAGGACAGCGAAAGGGAGGGGGTAGACTAAGAAGACGGGGAGAAATGAGGTATTAGGAGAACAGAGGGCACGACGGTTGACACGGTATCTCTTACAAGACAGTCATTAGTCGAATGAGAGAGGAGAACATATATATATATATATATATATATATATATATATATATATATAAATAAATAGTTATGTGTATATGTATGTGTGTATACTTGGAAATGCGTGCGTAAATATCCGTGAGACACTTTACTTCATCAATCATCCAACAGTCTCACGCATGTACTCGCGAGAGCCAGAAGCGATCGAGAGTAGAAAAAGATGGAACAACGATTTGCAAATTATATATTTTTATCTTCGAAAAAAAATGTTCTCGTTAAGAAAAAGTGTTGGGAAAAAATTTGTTTCAACACCTCACGATAATGTGTGACATACGACGAGCGATTGGAAAATGAGATTCGTATTTTCTTAAAAACTAAGCAAGCAATCGTGTTCAAATTTTGAAGGCATCTAAAGAATTATAGCAAGAAGTGACTAAACATTGTATTTTTCCAAAATTGTTGCTACAATTCTCTAAATACCCTGAAAACTTTAACGCTCAGTGCCGGCGCTTTCGAATCAAACGTCGTCTGCAATCCTATTATCAAAATTTTCAAATCAAATTATTTACAGCCACTTTTTGGCATAATTGTCTAGATAACCTCAAAATTTTAACGCGATTGGTTGCTCAGAGCCGGAGGAATTACCGATCGCGTTTTCGAATCGCTCGTCGCTTCTATGACTTTGTTAAGTTTTTAATATAAGATCTTTGTTTCAGTATGATTCGAGGCTTTCTATTAATTCTGTGTCTCGTATCGACCATTTTTCGATATAAGGGAGATATACGAGTCGCGAGTAAATATATCAATATCTACGAATGGCGGGGCTGAGGGGTAACGCGTTATCAGGCGAGCCCTTCTAGTCCAACAGTCGAGAAAGATAAAAGCGCGGGAATGTGTGTATATATATATATATATATATATATATATATATATATATAGTTCGTGTGTTCTCGATGATGGCTTCGAGGCTTTATATTACTGCAATGAATTTTCTATACCCGTAATACGGGAGAAAATATCACTGGTGTAATTCTAGCAGACACAAACTAACCCTGAGAAAGAGAGAGAGAGAGTGTGTCTTTTGTGTGTTAGCCGTGTGAGGCGTCTGATGCGCGGGGTTCGTCGTCCGAGTTCCGGACGAGGGATGGCACTCTCTCCTCAATGTTTCACGAATGGCTGTCATATTCATGTATTGACATACCGAGAGACGGTTGACTAATGGACTGGCTGTTGTCATAGTCTCGTGTTACAACCCGACGAGGGCTCGGCCGACTGCCAAGTCCATTTTTTTTCCTCTGCGAATCGAGGAGAACTTTCATTTCTGTCGAATACGAGCTTTTTCGCTCTCCGCGTCTTGTGTATTACGTCCTAGGGAACGGGGGAGGGCGAGGTGACCGGATCGAGGGTGTGACGTTTTGTAAGTTAACCGACAACGAATATTTTTTCCATCTGCTCGAAGAATAATTTTTTATTTCGTGAGGAGGATTCGTGTTTAATAACTTGTTTATGATAACTCGCGAATAATTTGGCTGGTTAAATTTTCATTCGTAAATATTTCAAGTTACGTATTCGGTGTACCGAATGGCGTTATCTCGCTGGAGGGTTGATTCGGGGAAGAAAAATGAAAGATGGCATCGGGGAAAAAGGCTCGAGTCATCGATCTTAAAGCTGGTGGACGAGTAAAAACGGAGAGTGGGGGGAGGGGAAGGGAGGTTGCCAACGGTTTCATGACGAGCGGGTGGTACCGAGCTGTGTGTATATAGATTGTTGCGAAGGTTTCGCGGAGGTATAACGGTGGACAGCGCGTATCCGCTCGCAGTTATCCGACACGTATTGTCGGTGGCCATATTTTATTTACGACGTATATTGCGCTCGCGTTGAATCCGTAATGCCTCGACCGGAGCTCTATAGATTCCACATGCCTACACGAGATGACATCCTGGACGCGTTTGGAGATTTTAATATTCGAGCGAACTGAAGGGAACGAAGAGACGTCGGAGAGCCGAGGGAGAGAAAGAGAGTGAGAGTAAGAGAGAAATATGCCAAAGTTATATGAAGCAGAGATTAAGAGGGAAATCAGCAACTCTTGACAAAAGTGGAAACCTGGAGACTTAATTCATTGTCCAAATTTTTCAAGTCCGATTAATCGTGACCTTTTTCAAAATTCTATAATTATTTTATATTAAGCAAATTATTGTTTATTCCGAAAAATTCAAGGACTTGATGCAATTCTCATCCTCCCAGCAGGACAATGAGTCACGTGACTCATCAAAGTTCCTAATGGACCAACCGAACATTCGTAAGGGACTTTGATAATTGGGTTGGCTTCTCTCCGTCGTTCTCCAAGTCGGAGACAGTGATCGAGGATGTTTCGTACATACGGCCTATCCTTGGGAAGGAGGAGACTAATCCAACGATCTACGATGCGCGAGCTAGTTCGCTCAAGAACTGTTCACGATGGAGCGAGAGAGTAACAGCATTGGCAGTGGAAGAGACGAGAACTGGCGGATAAGCCGCGGTCAAAGGAACCAGCCCATAAACACGAGACAACTATTCTATTACGGACTGACATCCGATACAAACTTGGTTGAGCGATCACGGCCTTTGGCATGGACCACCCCCCTCCCACAATTCCCTTCCCGCCCCTTTCATTCGCCATCAATCCACTCCGTACGTACGTACACACGATGTTTAAACGTGTTGGACAGTCTAGGAAATCTGTTGGATCCTAAGGCGAACGATGTGGGAGAAATAGGAAGAGAGATCGTTACGTACACACACACATACAGACACACACGTATATGCACGAAGCTTGCGAGCGAGGATGATGTCGGTGGGTTAGATTGGGTGGTTGCCGATCCAGAAGCTCTATGCTTCGGTGTGCAAGACGAGGACCAAACCCTTCAACATGGAATAATAGGATACGCGGCAAGCTCCGTCTTCACGATTCCCTTCACGCCATGCCGAGGGCAAGAGTTTATAGCTCATAGTGCGTTCTCTATGGCTTCTTGATTTATTACCGAGTTAACCCCCATCCCCCACTTGCTACGAAACTTCACTCGTGATGTTCGATGTACACAATCTAGATCTACCTAGGCTTATGCCACATGTACCGAGCTGTCTAACTATCGTCACATCGAGTATCAAAGAATCTTATCGTTC
>JAPYZT010002781.1:0-23121 GCA_030522965.1 Tryphoninae sp. A BG-2022a
CACAATCTAGATCTACCTAGGCTTATGCCACATGTACCGAGCTGTCTAACTATCGTCACATCGAGTATCAAAGAATCTTATCGTTCTATGATAAGAAAAAATATTTTGCTTTTTTTTAATTCGACTCACCCCGCGCCTTCTGCTCGTCCTGCAACTGTCTCTCGAGACTGTCCTTGACTTCGCGTTCTCGAAGAACGTCCATCTTGAGCTCCGCTGTAAGTAAGAATGAAATGATTGAATTGTTTTTAAACGCGAAGGTGGAGATTGATAAAATTTGGGAGTATTAATTAGTCGCAGGTTTTGATTGGGTTTCATAGATTTTGAACGCGAAGGGTGAGATTGATAAAAGTTGGGAGTATTGATCAGTCGCAGGTTTTGATTGGGTTTCATCGATTTGACATTGAGAAATTGAATTAAGATGAATCGACTGTCTTCCTTGATTCAAAAGTATGACCGGAAATTGTACAGAATTATTTATAATACATTGGTAACAAAAATGAGAATTTGCTTTCTTCCTCGATGCAATAGTTTAGTGAATTGTTAAATGAATTTTCGTGTCGTTTTCATCCCGCATCCTTCGTATTACACGAGATATTCCATTAGTACGAACTGGGCATGTAACGAACACATGAATTTTCCACCTGGGTCGTGGAAGTGGACGCGTGGATTGGCCCTGGATGGCAAATTCGAAGAGGGTAGGGTAATAGAAGAGAGAGAATATCGCACGGTTGGCTGGCTTCGTGATTAAATCCAACGATGGCGATGGTCCGCAGACCAGGAGAGCTCGCATAGTTACCTCTGATAGAATTATATTAAGACATGGAGATCCCCGTTGTTCTCTCGCGTCCCTTATACTTCGCGAGTATATACGTACTACTCGTACCATTTCTCTCGTCTCCGTATCTACTTGCTTCATTGCTCGTTTGCCCATTCTGTACATCTCGCTTGGTTTTCGACTATGGAAGAGAGTCGCGTAGCTCGAGACTGGCTAACTCGCCCCTTCTCCATACCCAAGGGAGCCACCATGCTAAATTAGCCATTTCGAATCTCAACGACGACGACGACGACGACGACGATGTCGACGTCGACGACGAGAGGGTCGTTAGAACGAGTCCAGAACAGAGAAACATCTTCGTGGAACAACGAAGAAACACTCGAGTTAAACTATTTAGTTGAATTTCAAAAATTGTTGGTCAAAGTGCTTGATTTTTTTAAAAATGGCACTCGGTGGTTTTAAATAGAGAAACATCTTCCTAGAATAACAAAGAAACACTTGAGTGAAGCTATTTAGTTGAATTTCTAAAATTTTGGTCAAAGTTTATTTTTTTGAAAAACGTTGCTCATTAGTCCTGAACACGATGCTAAATTAGTTATTTCGAATCTCCACGACAGCGATGACGATATCGACATCAAGGGGGTCGTTAGAACGAGTCCAAAACAGAGAAACATCTTCGTGGAACAACGAAGAAACACTCGAGTGAAACTATTTAGTTGAATTTCAAAAATTTTTGGTCAAAGTGCTTGATTTTTTGAAAAATGGCACTCAGTAGTCTTGAATAGAGAAACATCTTCGTAGAACAACAAAGAAACACTTGAGTGAAATTATTTAGTTGAATTTCTAAAATGTTGGTCAAAGTTCTTAATTTTTTTTAAATCTCACTCCATAGTCCTAAACTCGATGATAACATTGTTTAAAAATAATTTATTCCAAAATCGTCATAATAAATATGATTTCTTTTACCTCCAGATTAGCCGATCATTTTTTCATGGAATTTTTTTTATTCCTACTCAATTTTATTATCTCGTTGAGTGCCAATAATCGGAAGCAAGCGAATAAAAGAGAGTTCAATTTCTTACTCGTCCCTCGCACGAAGTCGTCGGTAGGTGGAGGATCCCCCCACCCTCTGGACTCGCTCGCGCTACTGAAAATCACTTTTCATCCGTGTAACCCGATAGAACGTTTCCGGAGTCTAAATCAAGGGGAGGGCTACTTTGGTTTTAAGGAAAAAAAAAGGAACTCGAAACGAGGGTGAAAGACGAACTGTACACTCGCGACGGAAAGGCCTCTGCACCCTCTCTCCTGGTCCCAGGACAGACATGAACAACCCCTCGTCGTCTCGTCGCTCCCTCCAACCCTCTATCCTCAGCCACTCACCCCTCTGACTTATAGGCGAATGGATCCTCTCTCTCTCTCGCGATCTTCGAATTGGGTTCGTGGCTAATGAGCCGAGAAGTTTGCAACACACGGTGTTGTACTATATAGACGTACCGTAACTTTTTCGCAGTCCATAAGGTCAGCTTTTTACGATTATCGACAATTCTTCTCGCGGTCAGACCATTTTTATATTATTTCGCACCAAAAGCAAATTATGAAAATTTCAAACAAGATTTACATAATAATTTATAAATATTTCAAATATTTAGCTCCTGGTATTTAACAAATTATTATTCATTATTATATATTAATTTTCCATTTTCTTTTTATTCGTATAATTTTCAACCCCAAATTTACTTTCCCTTCGAAAGCCATCGATTGTATCAAACATTGAAGAAAATTATTATATTTATTGTACAGTTATTCGTTATGTGAATCATTAACCAAAAAAAGAACACACCCAACTTACATATAAATATGCAAAATTCTGAATTAATTATCAATCAGTAAAAAAAAAAAATTTCGAACATGCGCAGACGGAAATTCGTTTCGCGAGTCCATCAAGACGCGCAACGGTCGATTATTATACGCATTAAAAATTCGTCGATTGAATTCGCGAGCGCACGTGATACGAGGAAGCGAATAAGAGAGGTACAGAGATAGAGAAAGAGACAAGTCCGGGCTGCGAAGGAAAGAGTGAGGGAGAGAGAAAATGCTGCTTTTCGTCGACCTCCACTGGCAACAGACACCATGCAAAACGTGAGAGGGAGACGGAGGTCTATATGCCAGCAATTTGAGAACGTTCGCGAGGTCCATTAACGGCGGTAACTCTTCACGACCGGCCGCCACGAAGATTCAATTTGAATGCTAACCAGAATAGGAAGTTCTCGCACCGGAGCACCGAGAGCTCGAGCATATCCTGTTATTGCCAATTTCGGCGCGTTTCTGCAGCCCACTTTGCGATCGTTTAGATTATCATCTCTCTCTCTTCCTCTTTCTCTCTCTCTCTCTCTCTCTCTCTCTCTCATTCCTCTCACCCCTCGCCCTTCTCTCTTACTCCTTGCTTCGCCCCTTCTCTTCCTCTCTTGATTCTCGTCATATCAACGAGTCCTTCTGATCACGCTCTCTGCTCTCGTCTTTTCCCCTTGCGCAGGATATCATCCACCTCTTATTTCTCCTTCTCCTCTGTGTGATATTTCACCCTTCATTCGCTAAGGGATGAAGCTTTTGTGTAGGACTAAATGCTCGTGTAGATAAAATCTTAAAGCTTCGGTTGATAACGAAATTGCATATTTAAATTGTCAAGTTTTGTTTTGAACATATCTTGCCATTCTTTTTTAATTACTAATGTCAAATATAAAAAAAAACTGAAAAGTTGTTATTCGAAAATGTTTCTTATTCGTTGTACAAAGTTTCGTCGAAGAATGTGATATTTCACCCTTCATTCGCTAAGGGATGAAACTTTTGTGTAGGACTGACTAAATACTCATATAGATCAAATCTCAAACCCTTGGTTCCTAACGAAATTGCATATTTAAATTGTCAAGTTTTATTTTGAGCACGCCATGCCATTTTTTTACATCCCAAATGTCAAATATAAAAAAAAAAACTGAAAAGATGTTATTCGAAAATGTCTCTTGTTCGTCGTAAAAAGTTTCATCGAAGAGTGTGATATTTCACCCTTCATTCAGTAAGGGATGAAGCTTTTGTGTAGGACTAAATACTCGTATAGAAAAAATCTTAAACCCTTGGTTCTTAACGAAATTGCATATTTAAATTGTCAAGTTTTGTTTCGAGCACATCTTGCCTATTTTTATAAAAATCACAACTGTCAAATATAAAAAAATTGAAAAGATGTTATTCGAAGATGTCCCTTGTACGTCGCAAAAAGTTTCATCGAAAAGTTTGACATTTCACCCTTCATTCGCTAAGGGATGAAGCTTTTGTATAGGACTACGCAAACGACAACGAAATTGCCTATTTAAATTGTCAAGTTTTATTTCGAGCACATCTTGCCAATTTTTATAAAAATCACAAATGTCAAATATAAAAAAACCTGAAACGATGTTATTCGAAAATGTCTCTTGTTCATCGTAAAAAGTTTCATCGAAAAAGAAAGTCTTGTTCGGTCTCAGGACGGGACGAAATGAGAAAAGGACGAATTAATTATTCTCCGTTGGGTTAAGGGATAAGACGCCGAGGGGTTATATATAAAGGTCGTAGTATTGAAATTAGGGTCGCGAGAGAGCATTAAACTTGCAGGGATTAATATCGGCGTGGTTGCCCCATGAGGAGTGAGAAAATAACAGGAAGACAGAAAAGAGAGAAAGAAGGAGTGTAAGAAGCGAGGGGTGAGAGGGTGGAGAAAGCTGATGGTGCGTCGCACACTCGTAACGCTTAATGCCCGTCAGGAGTAAGGGCATGATCAGAGGTACACTTCTGAAAGGACCGCAACGAGGAAGTGAGAGAGGAAAAAGAAAGGAGCGGAGAAGAGAAGAACACTGAAATTAAGATGTATATACCTCGAGCCATCTTGGAAAATTTTATATGAAATGCAAGCGTTACGACACCCCCGTGGCACGAGCGGTGGTTTTTAGAGCGCGAGCTAGATGTTACCTTAGGCGTGCAAAAACTTCCGCGCGACCATCATTCTTATTTCAATTATAACGACACGGAGATGGAGAAAGAGAAAGAGAACGATAGAGAGTCGAGGACATCGAGCGAGCAGTAATCGTGTCGCGCGTCATAAACCGCGAATTACCACGAGGGGGTTGATTTATTCCTTTGGCCCCCTCTTCACCTTTGTTACTTCGTTCGAGAGTCGTTCCCTTGCGCCATCACATTTTTTTTTCTCTCCTCGTTTTCAAGGAGAAAAAAAATTCCTTACTGGAGAACACCTCCGTTGACAAGAGCACATGTTTTTTTTCATTGTCATTTAATAAATAATGCAATTTAACGTAGAGCATTAATCCGTAAATTTGAATGGGTTTTAATTGCTGGTAAAATTTATGTTTTAATTGGTCGAAGCTAGACGATGGATTGAAACTTCCCTGTCAACCTGCTGAACCCAAAGGGAATTCGGAATTCATAATTCGTTTTTTCGACCAATAATATTCGGTGTTTGTCATGGAGGATGCTGGAGAAACGATTGTTTTGGCACTTTCGCTCAGGACATTTCGCAACCCCCATAGGACCTCGTGTATCGCGAGATACACCGAGAGCCGGACACGTGTTTACACAGTCGGCGTGGTGTGCGTGACTATCGCGTGTGTACACGGTAGCTAAGATATATTCGCGACGGCCTCCGGCCACCCTTAGAAACAACAGTGTCAACTTCCCAGTGGCAAGAGACCAACCAACCCCCTGGTGTCGCCCTTCCACGATCATTTGAATAGTATAATGTAGTTTTCGTGTTAGTCACGTAGGAAACGTAACCGAGCTTTTATCGGACGTGAAGAAAAGCTCCGATCAACCCCTGGACGATGGAGGGTGTGATGGGAGAAAAAGGAATTCCATTTCGGTTTGATGTTGTTTATGGAATTTGATAGGAACGAGCCCCGATCGTTGATGTACGATTGTTATAAACAATTCTTCAATTTATAATCCTTTGTTTCACGAATGAAAAAGATAAATTTGTTATTATTTTTTTCCCACCCTCATTTTTTTACGATAGGTTGAAGGAATACTTCGTTTACAGACAATTTCACATTACACTTTAATCGACGCATATGTTTTCATTGGTTGATGAGCAAGTTTCGTGGGTTACGAGCAGAGCCCGAGTTGCATAAATCTCGTCTAGTAATCTCTTATAATCCTAATGTCGCACTATTTGCTCTAGGCGTAGAGGAGGGTCGATTAGGGAGTCCGTCCTGAGCTTCGGAAACTGGTACGAACACTGGGCACTTTCTCAGTCCACGATATTTTGAATATTATTGTTTCTACCCTTGCATATTATAGTCGAATAACGATTAAGTGTACCGGGAAGTTTGCCCTAGCCTCGGGGTGTGCCGATACGCCTCGTGGCAATTTAATTGTCACAACGCCTTTCCGGTCTACCGGTTGATTCTCGTACGATCCAGTTGGTCAAAAAACTAATCACGTTCATTGGATCCAAAATATCGTTCCACGATTCCGAAGAAGTCGAATCTAGTGACTTTAGCGACATTCGCCCTTCATAATTAACGATCCAATGCCCGAGCGTTAATTCCTATCGAACCGTGATGTGGGTGGTGTGTTCGCGGGTTCCGCAAGCAACCAGAGAGGTCTCCAGAGTTCTCTTCCTTCGATGAACAGCCCTGGGGCGATTTGACTTGGTCCAGGTCGAGAAGCCTTTCGCGCTTCCACCAATTCCAAGTCTTCAGCCCCGAGAACGTTATACATCGTCAGCTAGCTCCGTTTCCATAGCCCAATCTCCTTCAGGGAAGGGTCAATAGTTGTCCATGCGGGATTAGATCCTCGGAACTATATACGAGATGCAATATTCGACCACAAGAGAAGGAGGGGTTGGATTCAGCGTGTGCCAGACTGTTCGCCCCTACCCCAACTCCCTCTCTCCACCCACGAACGAACCAAAAGAGCCAGACCGAGAACTCTCCGTCGGGATTTAAGACGGACTTAGGCCTTGTTCCGGTCGCTGACCACTTTGCCTACCATTAACCATTAACGGATTCCAGCTAAATAGGATTAGATATCTCGAGTTTGTGAAAGACCTGCTCGAAAAAATTGGCGGGCATCTCCCTCTCTCAATTTTTGTACCCCTCGTTTCCTCTCGCTCTTTTTATTCTTTCTCGACTATGAAATATCGGGAAAAAATGATGACAGCGGAAATCCCGGCTAATAACCGCGACGTGGGAGCAACCATAGACGCTTTTAACCGCGATAACGTAATTAAGAGTGCGGTAAAACATATAGTGCGAGATACTCGTATATGTATCTGGTCTACGGGTCGTACACCATCTGGCATCCATTTCAAAGCCACACGTGCGCTCGTACATACGTTTACCGTAGCGATACACGAGAATCCCATACGTGCGTGACGTAGATCTGGTTCATTCCTTCTTCCCCTCCCCCTCCCCCCTCCCCTTCTGCTCTATCTCTTGCTACTCTCGGTACGTACATATGTACCAGCATTTGTACACGTGTCACACCACCTACTATATATATAGATATAATATAGAAACCAAGAGGGAGTGAGCGAGGGAAAGAGGGTAAGGGAGGGGGAGGAGAGGGGAGATAGGCGTATGTACGTATGGAATGAAGGTGAGCGAGCTGGCACCTGTGAATATCGTCGGTTCGGTCGAGTGACGGGCGCGAGTATGCGGTTTCTGATAAGAGAGATATAGGCTCGCTAGCAGTGACCACACCGGTGTGGGAATTAAAGTATACGTACGGGTATAGCTCGCTTGCGTTGAGTGCTGGCAAATACGAACGAGCTCGTGGAAATCTTGTTTCGTCCATTTACTTCTGTTACTATCTACCCTCGTGGCCGTGGCCAGTTCGTCTGTCCGTATGTTTGCTTCTTCTCTTTGAGAAAATGCGTGAGAAGCGAATTGATAGCGGAATGATAATTCTACCTCGCCTCTCGACACGTGCGACCCCCCGCATCGAGAACTCTAGATATTTCCTATTTTTGTTTTTCTTTTTTTTAGACGTTTTCCTTCCTCTCGATCTCGTTTGCTCGTGTTGGATAAATTTGTATTAAATAATTGCTTTTATTAAATTGCTGCCGCGAGTTTTATCATACGGAAAATGATTACTGCAATCCACGAATATCGTCTCGTTCCTTTTTTTCTTAAGAAAAGAATTAAGAGCGAAAGATTTATCGTAAGGAAAGATTGTAAGAAAATTGTTCGTCCATTTTTTTTTTTTTTTTGTAAAATCGTCCATTTATCGATAAATCGTTAATGAAATAATGTTTCGAAGTAATGGGAATTATGTATATAGGAGATTGCTCGAAAATATAAACCTCGTCGAAGGGATTGGCTCTCGCGAGACATAGGAGGCCCGGAGCTTCGCGCGAACTCTCCGAGAGTCATGGAGATACGCCGGAGAGCCTTTTCACGTTTCGCGATAGGCACCGTTCGCGTTCACGAGATCGCCGAGAAGGGGGTATCTACGGGAGTTATTGCTCGCGAGAATTCTCCCAAGAGACTCGTCGTCTCTCGTTCCCTCTGTCTCTTCCTCTTGGTCCAGCTGCACAATCGTTCGATGATGCGTTTCCTCGCAAAAACTCAAAACGTTAATACGGCATTGTTCAATTTTCACACTCAATACAATTCACATTTTGCAATTTTCTATCAAAATATGAAGCAAGAAACAGAAATTATTCCGTTACTTATTTTATTCTTTTCACAACTCGTCGCATAAAATCCGATCGCTCGATCTCTTTCGTCCTCGTTTTTTCTGTTCGCTTCTATTTCTCTCTATCTGTACATCTCTCTCTCTCTCTCTCTCTGTCTGTCTCTCTTCGTCTCGAACCCCGTGATCTAAAGAACCATGCCGGGTGCATAACGAGCCTGGCATGCCACGAAGAGTCCGATCTTTATCATTATTACGAGTGTACGTCCGTCTGTCTGTCCGTCTGTTAGACTCGGTTGTGCGCGAATTGTTTGCATATATATGTATGTAATCTCTGTATTTGTTGCAGCGTACAGTATAAAGTAGGAGGAAGACGAGAACGTGGAAGAGGAATATCGCGTGCACCGGAAACGGCACGCGTTGTAAAATCGGACCTCGTCCGATTTTACAACGCGTGGCTGCGGTTCTTTCATTCTCTTCTCTTTCTCTCTCTCTCTCTCTCTCTCTATCTCTATCTCTCTCTCTCTCTCTCTCTCTCTCTCTCTCTCTCTTCGTCAGAACTTCCGTAAGCCGATCCTCTTTCTCCAATTCTCGCTGCTACATACATATCTCTCGTGTCTCACTACAAGTTCTTCCCATCTCTCACCCCTTGCCTCCCCTCTCTCGAAGACCCCCTCTCACATGTCACTCGTTCAAGAGCTACGATCAACAATCGTTTTAATGAATTCGCTCGCTTTAATCGCAAGCTCGAGCCGCTCACCGCGCCGCGAAACTTTATCTTCATCTTTACACTCGGTAGCGAAGAGCGAACGAGAGAGAAAGTGCACCCGTGTAACGCAACCCGACCTCTCTCTCTATATCCCCCCTCCCTCCACTTCTCTCTCACTCTTTCTCTTTCTTTATCGTTCGCGGCAATTTTTTATTTCTTTTTATTTCTTCCGCTATCAACGCGAATACAAGAGAAGAAACGATGCGATCCACGTAGACACGCGAGTATCATTCTTCTAGAAACGCGTAGATATGAGTAGAAAATTCTTCACTCTAATTAACATATACAGGGTGAACTTCATAAAGTGTAGGCAGGCTTTATTCTAAGGTAGATGGGAGCATTACAAACAAAAATTGCAAACGTACATTGGAAATATTTTTAATAGTTTACGAGATATCAATTTTTTAAACTGGACCAATCAAAACGCACCGAGAAGCATTGGACACGCCTACTCCCGCCCTAGCAGCCAATCCCCGAGAAACAAAAATGATTATGTAATAATATAATAACTAAAATTCATTGCTCTAAATTTTGCAACTCCAAATGTAACGCCCTGTACTGTCCAATCCCTACGGCTAGGCCGGCAGTGGGCGGCTCCAACACTTCTCGGGGTGTTTTGATTGAATCAACTTAAAAAATGTATATCTCGTAAGCTATTAAAAATATCCCGAATGCAACTTTTGTTTGTAATGATCCTATCTATCTTAAAATAAAGCCTGTTATACCTTATGAAATTCACCCTGTATATATATACATAAATATATGTTGCAAGAAAAATCATGGTTTTGTAAGTTTCGCGATAAAAAATTCGAGATTAATCGTAATAATAGGAGCTGGAAATTAATGTTGTTTACCGATTATGCGCTTCTTTCTTTCATTCATTCTTTCCTTTTCGCTTGTTTCTCATTTTCAAATAGTGTGTGGTTTTTTTGTTGCAAATTCTTTTGTTTCACCGTTTTATTTTCTCTCTCTCTCTCTCTCTCTCTCTCTCTTTCTCTCTCTCTCTCTCTCTCTTTCTCTCTCTCTCTCTCTCTCTCTCTCTCTCTCTCTCTCTCTCTCTCTCTCTCTCTCTCTCTCTCTCTCTCTCTCTCTCTCTTGCTGCGTGCCGATCGTAAATAACCACCTGGTATAATAAGACATCAACGAATGGGCTACGCGCACCTACGCCACGATACGATCTTTATGGACATGACAGTCGGAAGTTGTATATATTTTATTTTTATTTTATTTTATTTTTCATTACTTTATTTTATTCATTCCAAGTTGGATTCTTAATTCTATCTTCACCCACCCTCCTTCACCCCAATCTCCCTTCTCTTTTTTAATATAATTTCTTATATTTCTTCCGTCGAAGCTCGAGTTGTACGTGGCGCGAAAGTGCGTATCATTACTGAAAAACCCGTTCTTATTAATTTTTATGCTTGTCCGGCAGATCGTAAAAAAATTGTGCTTATCCGTTTTATTTTACGTTTCTTTTTGTTGACGATATTTTGTTTTTATGAAATGTTCTCGCGACCAGTTTTGCACGAAGTCGATGATTTCGCGCCGTTTCGCGCGGATGACGTAAACTTGCGCGTAAATAAATTATTATGATTGTCGTTATTATTATTATCACGATCTTTTATCGTCGATAAGTGGAAGTGAAAAAATCGTTAAAAAAATTGTATTAACGTCCTGTCGACGATCTTGCTTATTCGATCGTCGCGACGATCTAATTTCTTTTTTTCTCCGTGCGCATACAGGATTTTATCGACCCGGCTTTTGACACACACCTGCCCTTCTCGCAACGATTAGTTTCACGTCCTGTTCCCTACTCACGATTACGACCTACCAAGCTCCATGCGACAATGATCCTCGACAAATATAAAATCTTTTTCAATGAAAAAACAATCTTCTACGCAATATTAATAATTGTATAAAAGTGACGAGAGGTCGATTAATTTATTTGGAAGAATGAGAACAAAATTGTGGGTAAATGCTTCGTTTAGACTGAAATGTTATTTAAAACGTGACGTATATTACCTTTAAATATTGTTCATGCATCAAGCTAATTTGACTTACTCGTTTTTCCGAGCCCTTTGCGCATCTTGTCGAAGATCCTACGATGACACAAGACGAAGGAATTTGCGACGGTTTTCTTCTTGCCTCGCCGCACTGAGTTTATTTCCATGGTGGACAATTTTTTATAATTTTTGTTATACGATGTCAACAGTGAGGTTTGAACTTTTTGGAAATCTGGATCACGTAGTTCATAACTTGAGGGACGTGATTTTTCTGTCGACTGGCACGATTGTGAAGTATTTCCGCTTATTTTTTAAATTGGGTTGTCTGCGTACTTCGCACGGCTGCTATGACAACCTGCGCAAAGGTCCAAATTTGGATGTCTGCGCATCCGACTTATCCCTTCCCTTATTTAACGGTTAGCGGTTGTGCGCATGTTTACTGTAACAGTTGCTAGGTAACCATGCGCAAACAACCGGTTATTGACTTCTGCGCACCTAGGAACCTAAATTACGTCGGACGAATGTGCCATGCGTAGTTGCACGAGAGATCGATTAATTTTGTTGAAAAATATGAAAAATAATTTCTAGGTTAGGTTTGCTGACGCGTTTTTTCGAACGGTGCGAATAACTTGGGTGAAAATTTTACGATGATGGACTTTAAGACGATATTCTCTTTAAGTTCCGTACTCCAATGACCCGGTTACATTAGCCGACTGTAAACAAGGGGACGAAAGAAAAAGCGCGTCGGTGTGCGACGCGCGCATTACCTATGCTAGAAACCCGACCACCCTTCGACACATACGACAATTTCGCTAACGAATGATGACCTCCTATCCTCGCAGGCATGTACGATCAGCTGCTAGCGAAACTAACGCTCTCGCACGTGTCTCGACCTAACCTCAAAACGATTTTACTCAGTTTCTAGAGCATCTTACGTTTTGCTCATACTCAAACAAACATGGACGATATAGTTCGAAGTGATGATCCCAACTGCACTCATTTGTTTACTAACAAGGGTCTGACGTACCTAAAAATCGTGATATCGTTTATCAACCGCCATTTTGTGAAAGAAGCGACGAGCGGCCATTTTGAGTCTACGGAGCGGTTGATGACGCATGGCCTGACGGGTAAAACTCCCTCCACTTCACTGTCGCGCTCATGAGTGCCCTAGGCCTTTCTAACACCCCAAGCACTTGTCTATATGTATAATCTTTAACTCTTTATGATTATCTACATATTTACGATAGTACTATCGATATTAGCGAATTAAAAAGTTTAGTATCGAATGCGTATTAATAAATATTCAACATTAAAAACGACTCTATATAATGGCAAAAGTATATTTTAATAGTTAAATGCGCACTTGGAGCGCGATCGTCTTATCGGCTCGCGATTAGCGAGTGTCCCCTCGCTCCCTAAGCGTCGAGCGACGAGCAACGACGAGACGAGATCGTGTCTGACGCGAATCAGCCACCCCAATGAATCTTTTTCACGGTGGAACGAGCGATAGAGTCGCGGTTCGTATCGCGAACCTCGAGACGAGAGAGAATTAGTATCGACTATAAACGATCGACGTGAGCTCCGTAACGTTGATCTCGTCGTTTCGTCGCTCGTCGAACGCGCGTAAGAGTGTAAAAGGAAAAATTGAGAGAGATAGTGGAACGCGTTGTGCTTTCGAAGGAAGACCGAGATGGATAGAGAAGAAGGATCGAGACGATTATAAACGGACGTTTGCGGATATGAACCCGCTTCGACTCGGTTGACTTTGAAATCGAGAGCGTCGATCGATTAATCGATCGATTCATAATTCGATCGATTCTTTCTTTTGCGTTCTTACGATCTTTTTGAACAAATGCGCGCTGGTTCCTCTTGATATTAGCCCGTTTCGACTAGTTGGACTTTGAAATCGAAAGCGTCGATCGATTAATCGATCGACTCGTTCGACTTGGAAATCGAAAGCGTTAATCGATTAATCGATCGATTCATAATTCGATCGATTCCTTCTTTTGCGTTCTTACGATCTTTTTGAACAAATGCGCGCTGGTCCCTCTTGATATTAGCCCGTTTCGACTAGTTGGACTTTGAAATCGAAAGCGTCAATCGATTAATCGATCGACTAGTTGGACTTGGAAATCGAAAGCGTCGATCGATTAATCGATCGATTCCTAATTCAATCAATTCTTCTTTGTATTCTTACGATCTTTTTCAACAACTGCACGCTAGTTCCTCTGGATAAATAATAGCCAATGAAATTTGCCGTACGAGATATGAAAATTCGATGTTACATTCGCCGATAATTCTCCCGAACAACCGCGAGATGGAAACCCAAAGGAATTATTTTGTTTTTGAACGATCCGTGTACGAAACTTCTCCTATCTGTCTTTCTCTCTCTCTCTCTCTCTCTCTCTGTTTTTTGTTTAGTCTTCGTCTCTGTTTCATCCTGCCGGCGTAACAAAATATTCGTATCTCTCGGGAAAAGCCATAAACGACGTCGTTAACGGCGCTGAAAGAGAGTCGGGGAACGCCGCGTTTAGAGCGTTCTTTTATTGCCGGTAAATAACGCTTTTTATTTCATCTACTCTCGCGCCTTCTGCAAGAAATTCACAACAAATTCGTATAATTGAATATCGATGGTGAACAGCCACGTTGAATCTATTTTCTTACATTCTCGTGTCGGTTTTGTACAATTTTGTATTTGCCTGAAAAAAAAAAATGTTCCTTTATCACCACGCCAATTTTATTAGATGTTCGATCGTACACAACGTACGCACTTTTTCTCTAGTCAACGAATTTCTGAGAAGAACCCGTGGGAGTCGACACGTGTACGAGTCGTCCAGTCGACCAATAGTGTTTTCCTTTTTTCTCTCGTGTCAACGACTGTACGTTGCGCGAATCCGGCAATAAAGTTACGCGAATTAGCAGGCACTTAAACGAGGAGACTCACGCACAATCGACCCATAGACAAGAGTGATTATACCCACCGGTGAGCAACGTTGAAAAAAAATTTTTTTTTTTTCAAACCTCTTTTTTTTCTTTTTTATTTAACATCGTCATACCGGGTCGTTCCGCTCGAGAAGAAGAATACTTTACCGTCTATCTGTCTCTCGAACGTGTGCGACGTGTTTGAAATTTAGCAGGTATAATATACCTGTATCGCGTACGTGTCACGTGTTTTTGTAAAAATTCTCGAGCTCGCTGCAGGAAGAGAGGCTCGTCGACCTCTGTGGGCAGGGTCCCCAAGGAAATTATCGTAGCTTCGAGCAATTACTCTTAACCGTGTGGGTATCGTCCATTTACCCCCTCCCTCTGCACTTTTTCTTGGTTAGAGTGCTATTTTTTTGTTTAGGATCGTAACGATTTTTTTCGACGATCAAACATCTTGACAAATTGAAGAATTGGGTGAAAATAATAGGTAGAAAAGATGAGAACGAGAATTTATTCAATTAGAAAAGAATTTTGGATGTAAATAATATTGGGAGAAAGTTTTTGTTTATTTAATTAAAATTTCAGGTAAAAGAGCGATTTTTTTAAGAACAAAAATGTGTTATCATTTCATAAATTTATTTTTCTTTAAGTGCGAGGAGTTTTTTGTATTCACATGGAAGGAAAAGAAAGAAGGAAGAAGAGTCCGAAAAATGAACGTGGATTTTGCGCCTTTATTCAATTAAAAAAGAACTTAGGGTATAAATAATATTGAGACAAATTTTTAATTGATTAGATTAAAATTTCATGCAAAAAAGCAATTTTTTTAATAAAAAAAATTATTTTATTTCATAAATCGATTTTTCTTTAATTACGACGAGTTTTTTGTATTTAAATGGAAGAAAAAATGGATATAAATAACATTGGGACACACTTTTAATTTGTTTAGTTAAAATCCTATGCAAAAGAGCGCTTTTTTTAATAAAAAAAAATTGTTATAATTTCATAAATCGATTTTTCTTTAACTACGACGAGTTTTTTGTATTTAAATGGAAGAAAAATGGATATAAATAACCTTGGGACAAACTTTTAATTGACTGGATTAAAATTTCATGCAAAAGAGCGATCTTTTAAATAAAAAAAATTATTATAATTTCATAAATCGATTTTTCTTTAACTACGAAGAGTTTTTCGTATTTAAATGGAAGAAAAAAAGCAAGAGGAAGAGTCCAAAGAACGAACGTGGATTTTACGAATCGATACATATATATATATACATTCTTTATATATACATCTTTACTTTGTATATATATATATATATATATATATATATATATATATATATATATATATACACAGACATAGTATAATGCACGCCCGAGGCTTCTTTTATTGTTAAATAAATAATCAGGCGCACACAGTTGTATTTCCATGTTAGGTATAATTTATTATTCTCCCTCGTCCAAACGAGGCAACCCTCTCTCTTTCTTACATTCAGCATACTCTTAAATTTTCTCACTCCCCCAAACCCTTTCTCCTCGTTCTCGCGTTTAATTTCCATCTTTCTCCTCGTCCCCTCTCTCTCTCTCTCTCTCTCTCTCTCTCTCTCTCTCTCTCTCTCTCTCTCTCTCTCTCCCCCGCCCCCGCCCCCTCCCTCGAATCGATTGCGCGCTCTCGACCGCGTGTTTTTGTACATACGTTTTTTTGTTTTATTATCTTCCTACTCTTCGCTTCCTCGCCGGGTCCATCGAGCCCTTCGCCGCGCTATCCCTGTAGTCCTTTCCCAGCGACCGAACGGCCAATATTCCCCCCCCCCCACTCGCGATCCAACGATGTGTGCGCTATGCTAACAGATACTTCGCGAGAGAGAAAGGACCTGGCGCGCTCGCAGTTTCTTTAATTGACAATCCACCGCGTGTGGTATATACCACTTTAAATATATATATATATATATATATATATATATATATATATGGGAACCAACAACGCAAGCAAGCTCGACAAAGGGCGTGCCACAACATCTTATTGTCTTTTCAATTTTTACTCCAACTTTCACGAGCTACTTCCTCGAACACTTCGCTACGTTTTCAATACTTTTCACACACGAGAATATTCCATACAAAATTATTATTATTTTTATCGAATTAATTACGAACAAAAAATTAAAAAATTGTTCATTAAATATTTTCATCGAGGAGAAAATTATCTATGAGTGCAAGAGAGATACGAGGATGAGAATGGAACGAAGACGATGATCCTGAGGGACTAGTGTCCCGGAGGCGAAAGTCCCGAGGTCTTGTAAGTTGTATCAGCAAGGATTTTTTTTTCTTACATGATTATTATACAGACGTACAATTTGTTTAAGAAATGCAGATTTGGAAGCTTCTGAGTTATAAACGCGCGTGTAAAGTTCGTGTTATGGGCACTCGTGGGGGTCGCGAGAAGGGACTTGGTGGAACACATTTTGGTTGTTCAGCATACAAAAAGATAAAAATAATTTTAAAAATATATATGTATATAGGGAGAGAAAAAAAGAAACATATATATATATATATATATATATATATATATATATATATATATATATACGTGCGAGTTCTTCTTAATACGTCGACCGCCTGCCGTAAGGACTCGATCCTTCGAGTCTGCCTCGCATATCTTTACTCCTTCTCAATTTCTCTTTCTCTTTCTCATTCGGCGAACGGGAAAGAACAAAACCACAAGAGAGTTACGATTTCGTAGGCGCCTTCTCCTCCGTCTACTCGCGTATTTTTCTACCTCTTCTTATTCTCTTTGGCCTCTCGATTACCTCTCGTCCTTGATCCTCAACGCGGTTGATTCAATTTTTACTAAATGCAAACTTTAATTTATTTCTTTTTAAAGCCAAACAAAAATTTATCATTTTCTAAAATGTAAATAAAATGTTTTTTAAATTGAACAATGTATTCCGAAATTCTTGATAATTTTCAAAAATAACCGCTCCCCCCCCTCTGTGAGTTGCAAAAATTTTCGTCAATATTCGTCTATTTTATTTTAGAAAGTAAATAACTCGTACCTGTTGTCAAATCTTTATTCCAAGCTGAGTTTTCTACTTGAAGTAATTAAATATCCGCTGATTCATTTTTTACCAAATTCAAACTTTAATTGATTTCTTTCTAAAGCCAACCAAAGATTTATCAATTTCCAAAATATAAATAAAATATTTTTTAAATTGAACAATTTATTCCAAAAATCTCAATAATTTTCAAAAACAAACCCCTCCCTCTGTGATTGCAAAAATTTTCGTCAACATTCATCTATTTTATTTTAGAAAGTAAATAACTCGTACCTATTGTCAGACTGGTATTCCAAACTGAGTTTCTCTACTGTAGGTAATTAAATATCGGTGGACCTCTTGCTCAGAAATGTTGGCGTCGGCATCGTTGCATTGCGAACCTCAAGCAACATATATATATATATATATATATATATATATATAACCCGACCCAATGCGCTACCTTAACGATTGTCTCTAGGTCAGAGGTCGGCACATACGCAGACAGAGGGAATTTATATATATGTATCGCGATACGAGCACCGATATAAGAACGAACAGCATGGGAACTATTATGCTTATTAAGGTGGAAAGTAATAAATTATAGACGGCTAATAATGGGAACCCTCGAAGAGCGTAATTGATGTATGCAAAGGAAGTTGTTCCTATGCCGGCTCATAATGTGCTTTGGCCTCCGTGTGTTTCAACTGCACGGAATTTCCGACTAGAGAGTTCACTGTACTAATATCGATACGCGCCGAGAGGAGGAGCCGGCATATCGATCTTACGTGGCTGAAAACAACACTTTCTCGGTCCCGATCTTCATCTAATTTCTTTTTCATTAACTTCTTTTTTCTTCCATCGCAAAGATCATCCGATCGTCTCATCAAGCTCGTACCATCGAGCACAAGCAACACCTTGTCTCATTTTTTCTCCTCCACCTGATATTTCTTTGACCGAGAATTTCTTCAGTATTAATAAAATCGCGAGTGAAAAATATTCATTGCCCTCCTCCACGATAAATCGAGATAAAGAGAGACTTAATTAAATCTCGAAGCAAAATACGCAACAGAGGAAACAAAGTTCAATCTCGATGAATCAAAATTTCATTGACAAAGTTTGAAAAACAAGAATCGAAATAATTCTTCTCGTCGAGTAACAATAAAAAAAATCCAAAACCTGAGAACTATAACGACAATATTTTCTTGCAAATTAATAATAACAATAACAACAATAATAACGTGCTTTTTCCATAGACTTTCAATCGGTTATCTTCTTCATAGGAAAATAACGAGACACGCGCAAAGGTACTTAGTGTACACGTGTGGTTATGCGTTAATGGCAAATCGTCTCTCGCGACTGAAAGTGTGCGATATAGCGAGTATGTAGAGTCATATATATATATATATATATATATATATATATATATATATGTGTGACTGGATCATGAACGAAGCGGCATGCTGTCTGTTGATCCAAGCGAGCGAAGCATATTGCGAAGAGCGTAGGGTGGGTGGGGTGTGAGGACGTTGAGGGTGGGTGGGTGGATATGGGAGGGTCGTAGTGTGGCAGGGTTAACCATAAATCAATCAAAGTGCATTCGAGCGGACCGCGAGGAAGGCAACCGAGAGCGGTTGTTGAGCTTTCGCGCGTTATATACATATACGCGTATTGGTAATACAAGACGTACAAACACACACACGCACATACACCTACACTCGCAAACCTACTGAAAAGAAGAATTGAAAAAAATATATGTATATATATATTCTTTTCAGTATATATATATATATATATATTCTTCTTTTTAGTATATATATACATATATACATATTTTTTTAATTCTTCTTTATATATATATATGTATACGTATGGAAACTCACGTAGCGTTACATTGCAACGTCGAGACAGAAGGCGTCCCGTGGTAGGTGGACCGAGCGGATGTTTATATCAATATTTCTGTTTGTTCCATGTAACGTTTATATGCTTCTTGCTACGTTGAATGAGCCACACGAAGAGAATCTCTCCTCTCTGTCCAATCTTCGTGTGTGTGCTTCGATATTTGTATATATATATATGACGAAAGAAAGGAAACGAAGGAACGAGACGAGTCCAAAGGTTCACTGGAACCACCCACCGGCACTAGTTGTAAATTTTCCTCCAACTTGCTCGTCGTCGATCCTCTCTCTCTCTCTCTCTCTTGGTTTCTCTATCTCTCTCTGTCTCGTTTTCTTCCTCTTGGGATCCTTCTCATACATCGATGGCACAAACGCGCTTATGAGAATGAGAATCTTCACGTCGAAAGTTTATCTCGCGACGTTAATTTACCATTATATCTTTTTCACTGTCGTTGAGACTATTTGTATGTTGTGAAAGAGGAGGGGGAATGTTTGATATTTCTTGGGAGTATTGTGCGAATGGGAAGAAGGGGATTGTGGAGGAATGGAAATGTCATTTGATCTCGTAAGGGCGGGAATTGCTGGAAGCGTTTGGGACGAGGCGAGGTAAATGGATGTATAATGTACGAATTATTAATAACTATTCATAATTTTTTTTAATTCGTAGGTATCAAGAAAATTGTGATATTAAATTGATTGAAATTATTAACAACGTGCTAACATTTATTAAATTAATCGCCAAATTCCTCAAAGTAAATTACGAATATCGATTATTAGCTCTCCTCGAATAAAGTTCCAATTTGTTTTCCTCCAAAAAAAGTCTTCAATTGGAGATAATGATATCAGAAATTTCCCAGCCAACACGTATATTATTATTATTATCCCCCTATTGCAATAAAGTGCTAATTCGTTTGTCCCCAAAAAGACTTCAATTGGAGACAACGAAATCAGAAATTTCCGAACCAGCACGAACATCATTATTATTATCTCCCTATTGCAATAAAGTTCCAATTTATTTTTCCCCCAAAAAGACATCAATTGGAGACAACAAAATCAGAAATTTCCCAGCCAACACGATTATTATTATTTTATCTTTATTGCAATAAAATCCCAGGTTGTTTTTCCCCCAAAAAGACATCAATTGGAGACATGAAATCAGAAATTTCCCAGCCAACACGAATATCATTATTATTATCTCCCTATTGCAATAAAATTCCAATTTATTTTTCCCCCAAAAAGACACCAATGTGGAGACAGCGAAATCAGAAATTTCCCAGCCAACACGACTCTTATTATTTTCCGATTGCAATAAAGTCCCAATTTGAATTGGAGACAACGAAATCAGAAATCTCCCAGCCAACACGATTATTATTATTTTCCTATTTCAATAAACTCCCAATTTGCTTTTCCCCAAAAAGGCTTCAATTGGAGTAAACGAAATCAGAAATTTTCCAGACAATATGAATATCATTATTATTATCTCCCTATCACACTTAACCAAAATATTAAATTTGGTGATATTCATAATTTAATGAGTTCACAATATTCATGTCGATCTGCGATAACCATAAAACAAAAACAAACAAAGAATCTGCAAAATATCTCAACCGTGGAATTCGAGTCGATCCAATTTGGACTTCTCCGTCGTATTGGTGTCGCGGTCCCAAAAAAAACGTCACGCATGCGAGAAACATACATAGATGAGGTTGCACATAGCGATCTTCGTATATAACGTATATACATACATATATATATATATATATATAGTATACAGGGGTGTATTATCCGGGCGAGAGGCACTCGTTTTCGTCGTATAGCCGTCGTGTCTCTCGTGCGGACCTCGGTAATAGGATTTCACGTGAGCAGCCTCCCAAGCGGTGGCCAAAAATCGGAAGACTTTACGGCCAAATGTAAGCAGCAGCGAGGCGAACGAAAGAAGCAACTTCGTCGTCGAGAACCTACCGAGAGCTTGTGGATATGCTTCTCTCGATCGAAGCCCTGTGAAAGAGGTGGGACTACGAAACGACGATTTTTGTATCCGTCGTACGTGCTTCGTGCACATCTGTGTTAGTATTTGTATCTTTCTCTCTCTCTCTCTCTCTCTCTCTCTCTCTGTCTTTCTCTCTCGAGCCTACAATTTTAATTAACCCGGTACCGGGTAGCAGCGATCGCGATCGAATCGGGTGCACGATCTACAAGGAATCTACATAAGATCCTCCACTCGCGGCTACAACTCAATCCTCTCTATCCTCTCTTTATTCTCTACCGTGTTGTTCCATCCTTAACTCCGGAGCCACGAGTCTCTTAGCTTCTGCTATATTCTCATCGCCCACCCCCCTCCCCCTCTTTCTCCTCCTACCCTGCACTCGCCCTTGGTCTCTTTTTCTCCCTTCCTCTCTCTCTCTCTCTCTCTCTCTCTCTCTCCCTCTCTCTCTCTCTCTCTCTCTCTCCGTCTCTTTCTCTTTCTTCTCGTAGTATCTCAAGACGATCCCAACGAACGATGCACAATCCTCGGAAGAGCGCCCGCGCGCGCCCGTTGCACCCGCATTATCTCCCGCAGGATCGAAGATAGCGTCTCTCCTTTCCCTCGCTATATACACACTCCAACGTTGTCCCGTTGGCGAGACACTCCGCGGGCTCGCCGAGCTCATATTGTCTCCCGCGAGTCTCGCGTGCGCTAACTTAGTCCGGCTTGTAAGAGCTGGGGGGGGGGGGGGGTTGAGGGTGCGATTCCCCAAGGAAATAAAGAGGAGACAAGAAGTAGCAGAAAAGTTTTTCCTCCTTCCGAACATCGTATTTGGTGAAAAATTATTATTATCATTACGATTATCATTGAAAGAAATCGACACACTCCTTTGAAGATTCGATCGAAAATTATCGGATATCCTTCGTCCCTCGTTGGACTCGACTCCTCGCAAGAGAAATTGTAAAATCGACATCTTTTTTTTTCCAGGGTTGTACTCCGTCCATGGACTAACAGGATTAATCCGGTCCGCACGAGCGTGTCCTTCTCTTCGACGGTTGGAACATTAGCGTATATTATTATGTAACCCGAGCTAGCATCACCGTCACGTAGAAGATAATAAATACGACACCCCACTTAACTTTGCTCGATAGGACGAAGGTTCGTTCCAAGGACCACGTTGACTCTCTACCTCTCTCTCTCTCTCTCTTTCTTTCCTTCTCGCTCGATCTTCCTTCTACCTCGTCGCTCCACGAGTTTGGTCGCTCGTGCTCGACGCCGCCCGCGGGTTCGTGGTCAAGGGGGTAGGAACGAGGAAGGGGGATAAACGAAGAGGATCGGACGAGAATAAAATGATCGAAGCGCGGGGGGCCCGCGACAAAGACGAATAATACATTATATCGATAATATTTCACGTCGCGAGGAAGAGCCGTCTATCCTTCGTGAATCGTATCGAAGCGAATCGCATCGTTGCTTGCGTGCTTGCTTGCGTGCGTGCCTGCCTGCCTCCCTGCGCTATAGAAAGAGCGAACGAGACTCGAAAAAGCATCGAGCTCGGTTGTACACGCGTGCGCGTGCGCGCGCGCAAGCGAGCGAGCGAACGAGCGCGCGTTCTACGGTAACACGATAGGAGGCCGTATGTAAAACCATCTGGTGTAAAACGAGCTGCTGGTTCGCTCGAGTATTAAATCGGGTCCTCTCCTCCACCTCCCACTACCCCTCCTCCCCTTTTTTTCATCCCGCAACCCTCTCGTTCCTTCCATCATATTCGCTCGTCTCTTTCTTCGCTGATATAAATACTCCCGTATTTCGTCGGGCGACACTTTATTCTCTACTTTTTATTTTTAATTCCAACGATTCAACATCGTTTTGTGTCACAAGATTCGATGGATTCGAACATTTTGAATTAAATACGATTATTGTTGAAAATTCGATCATTTTTCCTGAAGCAATTCTCAAATACGACAGGGACATTGGTTGTAAAAAAAATAAACATTCTCATAGGGAGCAATGTATCGTCGCATCTCGATTTCAGGTCACAAGATTCGATGGATTCGAACATTTTGAATTAAATACGATT
>JAPYZT010002782.1:0-14358 GCA_030522965.1 Tryphoninae sp. A BG-2022a
CAAAAATGGCTCAGTGCGCGGAGTCCGCCACAGAAAACAAACAAACAAACAAACAAACAAACAATAATATACATTATATATAATATATTAATATAGATTATATGTTATTATTATATTATATATTATATATATTATAATATTGCATATAATATAATAATATATATATTATCTTATATAAAATATAATAATATATTATATATTATATAATATAATATAACAATATATGTATAATATATTATATAATATAATAATATATATCATATAATTATTACACAAACCAGCTCTGGTACTCTATCTCATCAGCCCACTCCATAAAGTCGATCTTCACGAGTGCTCTTTCTAACAATAAGTGCAACTCTCTCCCTCTACGAAGTTGATCGCCAGATATTTGCACGAATGGAAAAATCTCGATCGATCCAAACACCGAAACTATTACTGCGAGGGATGATAATATAATTAACAATAAAGCTTTGCTTAAAATTCAAATATGGGATAAACAACCGTGGAACGAATTTTTCCTCTTCTTCATACCTCGTTCCAGTTTATTGGTTTACTTTTTTGTTTTTTTTTGTATCTGTCTTTGCCAGTGTTTATGTGTGTGTGTGTGTGTGTATTTTTCATCATTCTTTCTCATAATTAAAATTCGTACCATCGCGACTCAAATACCTCGAGTTTAACATTGTTTTGTTCATATTGTTGTTCCTTGTTTTTTTTTCTTTCATTTTTATCTCCTATCTTTCAAAGTCGAGAGACGTCGAGACGCATAAAATAAGTGCATCGTTAAATAAAACAAGATGTTGATTTTTCTAACTTTTTTTTTCTTCTTATCTATCAGAGCTTGATAAATCTTCTACGCACTCTCGTCGAGCTTTCTTTGCCACTTGGTGAACGTGCAGCGACGTGTTTTCTTTCTTTTAGTTCGATTAATCAACGTTTGTTAATTAAATAGCGAAAGGAGAAAAAAAGAAATTTAACTTTGAATGTTTAGACACGATTTTGCCATGGAGCAAAAAAAATATTGCATTATCGTGAAATTACAAGGTTTTCTTTTCTCTCCATCGACCATCGACGTGTCGACTCTCCTGTTCGACTCGCTAAATAATAATAACTATAATTAATAATAATAATAATAATTAATAATAATAATAAAAAGCAAGCGATCCTGGTTTGACAAAATGGGAGAAATTTGTTCACAAATTATTCGCTCGACGACACACTTCGTCGTTTACATTTTGTTTTATTTGTAACTTTTTGGCATTATTTAACACTGCAAAATCAATATTTTTCTCGTTCACGTTTTTCATCATTGTAATTTTTATTTGCTTGTTATTTTTTGCTCGTTTTTGTATTTTTCTCTTCGAATTGTGTGGCATTTTTAAAATTGTTTCTTTACAGGAATGTACGTGCACAATAACGTTCTTAAAATCCAGTCAAAAGTGTAGGAACTGAGAGAATGTTGGGAGTATTTTTTTTTTTTTAGGAAATATATCAATACGTACTATAAATATGTGTATACAACACTAAAGTTTTTTGCAGAATCTCGAGAAGCCCTCCTTTCTTAGACAGAACAATATTGTGGCAGAGGAATAAAACAAGCTTTTTCTTCATGAATGTTTTTTTTTTACAATTCACTCGATACGTTTTTTCGTTGGGCCTCGATTAAAGATACGTTGCTGCACATACATTAAAGCAAATTGTACAGTAGAGTTACAATTACAAACAAAAATACTCGTGCAACAATTTTACATATTCGACAATTTATTGCACGAGTTATATTTCTCACAATAATTTCCTAAAATGTTGTTTAGACAAAAATTTAATTTTACTTCAATCATTGTTTTCCTTTCAATAGAAATTTACTGCAGTCTAGTTTAATGTAATGTCGTATAACGTATCTTTAATCGAGCTCAAGATTAAGATTAAGGTAGTTCAATCGTGACACTAAAAGTGAAAAATTATTTTACAGTTTTTCTCACATACAGAATGGTTTGTGGGCTCGAGTTGATAAAGAAAATTGCAAATTGACTAAAGAAGAATATCTTACAAATTCAAGGTCATTCAAAGTTATATGTACTTGCTGTATAATTACAAAAAATTGCGAAAATTGTTTTGTTTAGATTGTTTTTGAAAAAGTTAAATAAAGCTTCTTTGATGTTGCATTAAAATGTAAGGAAAGTTTTAGAAAGCTTCATCAAGCAGAAGCCAAGATATTTATGGATGAAAATGCAAAGTTTTAACACACGCTCTTATGAGACACTACTGAAAATTCTGATTTTCATCAATAAATATCTCAACTTGCACGTGGTAAAACCTTTCAAAAATTATTACATGCATTACATGACATCAAAGAAGATATATCCAAATTTTCAACAAAGTCTTAAGAAAACGATAAAACGATAGAACTACCTTAAGTGGATTTAAAAAACATTTATCAATAAGAAGCATAATATTCTAATCGCCACAATATTGTTCCATCTTATAAACTCTCGTGAAAATCCATCGCTTGATTTTTCTTCATTACCCTCGTTTTATCACGCCTCTCGTCCATCGTTATACAAAATCGCTCGCGGTTCATCTCTCAAACGCTCGTCCAATTAGAAATAATAAAATAAAATAAACGCTTTGATCGAAAAGCTGTGACACGAAAAGATAAACAAACAGTCGATGAAAAGAAGAAATGACACAGCGAAAACTAGGAAAAATCTCACGCTCACTCTCACTCTTTCTCTCTCTCTCTCTCCTGGGATATAAATTAACAAATTAAACATTAACAAACAAAAGTCGTCGATAATACATATACGTCGCTAGATATGCACTACATGCGCTAATCGATTTGTCCTTAACTAAGCGCGTAAATAGATAAATAAGCGTCGCGACACGACGATAAGTTCAATCCGATTTACAACGTTTGTTACTTTGTTTTCTTGTCTACCAAATTCACAAAGCTCTTCTTTACACAATGGCTTGTATTTCCACGTCACGTGACTTTTACAACGAATAAACTTGATAAAAATTCTCAGGACTCTCGACGAAACGTTCCTCGTCGTACGTTACATTGACTTTTCGCTTCTTCGATCACGCTAAATTCAGATTTCGTTTCTAGCTCGTTAATGGAAAGCCTACTGGACTACCTTCGCCGTTTGTTCGTTCTTTCCTTTGTTGCTTGTTTATCTCACAATCATCAATCTCCTTTTCACTTCCTCGTTAATATGATATGTCAAGTAAATTAATAGCTATTTGTGATGATTCGTTTTTTTTCTTCTTTCTTTTAAATATACAGGGTGAATTTTATAAGGTGTAATAGAATTTATTTTAAGATAGATGAGATCATTACGAACAAAAGTTGCAAATGTACTTTGGGGTTATTTTTAACGGTTTAGGAGATATAAATTTTTTAAGTTGGTCCAATTAGAACATGCAGAGAAGCGTTGGACACGCCCACTCCTGCTCTAAGAGCCAATGGCTGAGAAATAAAAATGACTGTGTAATAATATAATAAATAAAATTGACTGCTCTGAACTTTGCAATCTCAAATGTAACGCCCTACACTCTACTATCTCTATGGCTAGGGCAAGAGTGGGCGTCTCCAACGCTTTCGCGCTCTGGTTGGTCCAACTTTAAAAATGTATATCGCGTAAACTATTACAAATATCCCTAATGTATATTGACAACTTTTGTTTGTAATGATCTCATCTATCTTAAAATAAAGCCTGTTACACCTTATGAAATTCACCCTGTATAAATATATATATATATGTATATAATAGATACAATGCCACTTTTCAATTTTTTCCAGTTTGTCTCTCCACTCGATTTTCATACGAGCATTTTCCGCAGTTACGACGCTCGCCACGACGCGCTTCTTAACTCTTATCGTTTCGTTATCTCGCCCTAATCTTGAAGGCGTTCTAGGTTCGTTAAGATACATGTATAATTGTTAATTCATTAATTTACGATGCGCATTGACATAAAGGTCGATATGAAAAAGATGCCTCGCTAATCACGAACCAGGACGTATAAGCGCTCCGCAGATTTTTTTTTCAACGATCCTACTTTTAGCACACTTTTGCTTCTTCTTCTTCTCTTTTCAAATTCTTATTCCTCTTTTCCTTATCTGGCTGGTTTTCGCGACTGAAAAATTATTTTTTATACGGAGATCCAAAAACGAAGGAAACAAAACATGTCTCGCTGCCGCATTGATGATTCAAGCAGCTTCCATTTAATTAATTGAGCTTTTTATCTAATCGATTGGCATCGATAGTTTACAAATCACTCGTCGGTTCCTATCAATTATCTCGAACGAAAAAATTAAACTCGAACGGATTAACGTTTTATTCACGAGCTACCGAATGAATTATTGCCGCCAGAATTTCATAAACGGCGTGTGAGCGTTTTCCTTTATATAATTATAATAGTTGAAAATTATTTCGCTACGTCGGGGTGCGTCGATACCCTCGTTCCAAGCACAGCTCTTTCTCCTTTGTCTAGAACGCCTACTTCGTGTAAAAACGACAGCCTAATTTGTCTTTTAAACGCATTCTAGTCTCGACGAAAACAAAATGCGATATAGAACTTCTTATTTGTTTTTTTACATCTTTCTTTTACTGTCTTCAAACTCAATCCACTCGCAACATTGTTCTCTTTCGCAAATACTCTTTCTCTCGCTTTCTCGTTTACATTCCCAAAAGTATACTTTCGAATAATGACTCTCGCACGACCGAAATGTTTGCCTTCGGCTTTCCTACGAAGCGTCAATTTTTTCTCTTGCTTTGTTTTCTTTTTTCATCGTTTCGCTTTTTCTCACTCGTCTTCTTTTCATGCAAAATTTCAGTAAGGAAACGTTAATTGTTCTGTTGTCTTTTATAATTACTTGGTATATTAATAACGCGATCCTTAGAGGCTCTTGGAATTACGAAACTCGGAGCCGAAGAAATATTGATATTTCGATTTGCAACGCGTTTGATAAAAATTTCGACGTTTCAATACAATTTTCAGAGAGCCCCGGAGTCAAATCCGCGGTTAACAGATAATTACGGTTAGAGATATTATCTTTTTACAGTCACTTCCAATGTTCATACAATGTCCTTGACTCGAGGTTATACGACCCTCGCTTTATCCACGAGGACAAAGCTTTTGGACAGAGTCAATCGAAAGAAGCCAAGTTCGAACTCGAATCGTGATATGTCAAATTAGCGATCCGTGAGATCGTTCTTTCGTTCCTCGAGTCGGTGTATAATATTTTCTTTCTTTGTTTCCTTTTATCTATCTTCTTCTTTTTATAACTACATAGTTTATTAAAATTAGCTCTAGCATGGGCTTCAGTCACTTTTTTTTCTACCGCAAACTCTGTGCGTTTTCGGTTTTTTTTCACAACTCGTCTGAGCGTACCTTTCGTTACGAGTTTGCTCTTCATTGGTTTTCTTTGACAATGAAAAAAAAGAAAACGTAGTACAAAGAAGATAACGTAATGAACTTCCCCTAAACGAGATAGTAACATACGTTCGTAATCTTATTCGTTTCTCGTATCTCTTCGAAGATTGCAAATTTTAATTGAACAATACTTCCGGAAGCCATTTAAAACGCTCCATCTTCGGTCACAAAATTGTTCTATCGCTTGACGAAATTCCTTTCTTTTACTCGCTGTGTCGAGTTTAAATTTCGCATGGATGAATTCAATCGTTGGAAAATAATCTCGCAAGGATGAATACCAAGAGAGTTTCATCTTTAATTTTCAAACGACTCATCAGTTTGCGACATTTCGATACTTTACGAAAAACCGTTAGACAGAGCACTTTCTGGGTTTCTTGGTTTCATTCGTCGACCTTCGGTTGCGCTTCGAACGAAAACAAAGCCATTCGAGGAGCTTTTCTCTGAATACCAGCGTGATATGATTCATGCCAACACTTTACAAGAAGACCGTGTGTGTGTGCGGTAGTTTGAGAGTTGCGAGACTGGCGATCAGAAGAGCTGAGGCTGTTAACAGCGCAGGAGCGATCAGTGGAGCGCCTACTAGCGTCTGATAAGTTGCCGTTCCTATGAGTCCAGACAATCTGATCCCAGCAGCCATGAGACCAAAGCCAGTGCACCTTGAAAATTGGAAAGATAATAATACTTGGAGTAAAAACGAAAAAAACAAGAAATAATATTAACACGATTTTCATTGGTTTCGCTGTGAGGCGGCGCTTAAATTAATGCAATCTAATGCAGGCTGCCAGTGGCCCACGCTACCCGATGAGACAGTCTAGCATGACCCACCGGTGGGTCATGCCGGAGTGAACATGTTAAACATTGATGTAAGACACCAGATTGGAATTTACCTCAAGTGAGTTGGGAAGCTCTCGATCGTCACAAGTGTAAGGGAGGTCCATGCGACAGCAAATACAGCGATAAAACCACCCTCGAAGCCCAAAACAGCGCTGCTGTTGACATTTACCAACATCAGACAGAGAGCGGCTACGGAGGATAAGAAAAGCGAGAAACCTGCCAAAAAGAAAATGTTAAGCAGTATATAATTTGATTTGACATTTTCTATAAAACTGACTTACCGATCATCTTTGGCCGCTGGAGAACGGTAAGGGCCACACCAGCAAGTGCGGCTGCAGGAACGAATGCTAGTTGAGCGACCAAGTGACCATGAAGCGCTTCTTCGATATAAATATTATAATCGAGATCGAGGGTAGGACAGGGACCGCTCAGGCTCAAGTCTGTATTGTTCTCGAGTTTGCATCTCGTAAACACCTGAGCGGACAAATCGGTATCGATGAATCTGTGGAATAGATTTTATCATTGAGTCACTGTCATTTACTTCACATTCGTCGAACGACAGAGAAGATTGAAATATTCTGATGGACAAATCATAAATTCTGGCTTACTTCGAGTCGAAAATAATGCTGTCGATGAAGTGAGTCTTGCTAGACCTTATGCTAGTGAAATCTACAGATTGGAAGGTACAGTTGTCGAAATTCACATGGCTAAAAACCATTTTCGTAAATCTGACAAGAAAATTCATCAGATTAATATACATTTGTCGATTTGATGAACTTACGGAATTCTTAACCAATGCTCAGCGACTTACTTGCAATTGACGAATCTCGAGTCTCTGTACTCGAGATTCTCGAGCGAACCGGTAAATGTCCGGTCTTTGTACTCCCTATCGTTGCAACGCTCGGTCTTGGATTCGTATTCTCTTGCCCGAATAAGCTTCAGGTATTCCGGACACCACACCATAAGACCATACAGGCTTTTTGTCAGAAGGAACCGGAAAAATAAATACAACATTTTTAGTTCAACATGAATATGAAAAAAACTGAGCTCTCCTTATTTATGGAACTGTGTGGGAGGAATGTGAGGAAACCTTACCCGAACGCTACCGCCGACCAGATTATCAGAAGCACCACGGTAACTCGAATATAAGGCATGGAGAAAAGCTCGAGAAACGAGTTCCAGAACTGTATAAGGAAAATGCACAAATTAAATTTACGTGATGATTTATAATTGAATTCTGTCATTATTGAAATAAATTAATTAATTTACCATTTCAATGGAGTACATTATATCTGCCAAGACGCTGGTGTGATTAGCAGGAGACGGTGGTGCAAGACCTCGAGGTCTTTTACTGGGCAATTCCAGTTCCGATAATTGGTACTGCGCTCCAGCGACTCCCTTCCTTGCATTGTTTCTCTTGTATATTCTCTAAGAAGACAAAACAATGTTCTACTGTAGAATAAATAATATCTTGGTTAAACATTTGTTAGCTCCGCTGTGATAGAGAATTTACGAATTACATTTTGTCACTATCTCACTCACACTGAAGACAAATTCATAGTCGGTAACGCAGCATCTTAATATTATTAGCATCAGTTAGTAGAACTTTATTACTTGCACTTGACGCGTAGCGTGTTAGCTTCAGTCTTCATTATGGGCACAGCGCTTGTGCATTATGATTTCTATTAGTGTTCATTATTAACCGTGCTGTGCCCTTGACGAGAATCTATATCGATTATAACGAAATAATCACAAACCTGATAAACCATCATCGCTTCGACATCGTGACCAGCCTCGACGAGGTATCTTGGGCTTTCCGGTAGAAAAATAAGACCAATTGTAGCGCAAAGCGCCGGCAGACAGCATAGAAGAAGAAATCGGTGCCAAGCACTAAAGTGTTCTTTGTTTTCCAGTACAACCATTTCGCCCGTGGTTGGCACCACTGCCCAAGCTAAGAGGGCGGCGTAAACACCACCCAGTGCTCCAGCTGCGACTAGAATTCCCGTCCATCGTCCACGACTGGCGCGCGGACAACATTCAGCTAAATATGGAAAAGCCAGAGGCAATGTTCCACCCACTCTGTGAATTGAATCGAAATGTTATATTAATATCATGTTTTCCATAGAGCTTCCATAGAAAAACTTCATCGACAGTTAAAAAAAAATATTCACCCAATAGCGGAGCAAAATCTAGCGGTCATAAAAGTACCATAGGTAGGCATGAAAGTCGCTACGCCGCTGAAGAGAGCATGAACCGACATTGCGGAGACAAGAGCCCTGCGTCTTCCTAGCCTATCGCCCAAGCCACCCCAACCCAATCCTCCCAAGGCCAAACCCATTAAAGTTATGTTCCCCAGCCAACCCTTTTCATTGTCCTCGATGCAAAGCTCGACTTCGGCGCTCGGTAATATGTAAGGTACCACGAAAAATTCGACAGTGTCTGCGGCAAGACTGAGACCCGCGCATAGCGCTGCCAACAGCTGGAAGTAGCCGACGCCTGCCTGTAAATTGAAGATTTATCATTAAAATCGTGGGTACATTAGAAAAAGGGACGAAATGTTTTCTTTTAACTTAAAATATCGAAACCTTTCAAAACTTTCTATTAAATATAACTAACATTTGACCAATAACCTCCAAGATAACCTTAAGAAATGTTTTGAAATGTGATATATCTATTTAAATAAATTTTGTAACACTTGATTAACCACAGCATTTGAATAACCGGACCAACTGTCAAAGAAATTATTTACAGGAAAGTCCTGGAGGTAGCCAGGCAATTCTCGTGGCGTGTGTTTCAGTTTGACGATCGAATTGTCGAGTACTTCGTCCATTTCACCTTCGTTGCGTTCCAACGAAAATTAAAACCTAGTCCGATTTCAATTGTTCGAAATATGATGAAAAAGATAATTGTTAATACACAACAACGCTAAGAATATAATTAAAAAACAACGCGGTATGAACACAAAGCTGGCGATTAAACGACCCCGTCCGCCGGGACGCGTCGTTTTGGTTATGTTTTCCATCGATGACGCAACCTTCCCTAGCAACCATTCGGGACGATAGTGGAGACGAAATGGGGGTACGTTCATGGACAATTAGCTGCGCATGGGTGAGAAAGAAGCATGTTGCCTCATCGCGTACGAATGACAGAGAAGAAATACCGAAATCATTTTTTCTCGAGATATCTCTCAAATTATAGCGATAACCTAAATATATGACGCTATAATAAGAATCAGCAAGATTCAAGTAACGAATAGACCTTTTACAAACGTCTTCATTCAATCGAGAATAAATTGTATTATTGAAAACTGAACGCCGCCATTTTGTTTGTCGACATGATCGATGTTAATCTTACAACTTTTAACGCTAATGTACTCCAAAAGATATTCTCATATTCACAAAATATTCGCAATATTAACATCCATTAATATTGCAGATGGAAAGTAGAAAATTTCTGGTACAAAATGTACAAAATTTAAAGCTCTGTCCAATATCGACTACCATCAAAGCACCCTCTCGTACCCTTACCTCTGGTGTTGCAACCCACGAAGCTAACGGCGCAGACCGATTGGCTTTCGATCTTCAAATGTCAAACGCGCGCAAAGTTACGATTCTATATAAAACGTTCCAGCGTATTTTCGTCCCTCGATAATAATACTCACAGATATACACCCTACGTGTAAATAAAAAAAGGAGCAAGAAATATTGGAAATTTGTTAACGCAAGATATTCAAGGCGAAACATTGTTTTCGCTAGCTTAAAATAAATCTTGAAAAATTTCTTTCGATCGTCAATGTGGTCAATGTTTTTAATACGCAAAAAAAAGTATGAAATTTCGGTATTCGTATGAAAAACATTGATCCTAATTGAATTCCAATTGTGTGTGAAACCTGTTTGATGGCGTCTTCGTGAAATTGAGCTAGTAGCGTCGTGTCGGCCGTCGAATCGATGAGATCGTGCTCGGCCGAATCGGCCGATGCAGTGCCGACCCCAGCCGCGGCTGTAACCTCGTTCGGTTGAGTGGTCATTTCTTCGGTGTAGAGGACACTCCTAGTTACACCGGCTCGTTCCCCGGCTCCGGCGTTCTGCAAACCGCCAGGAGTCGATAACGTCCCACCCCCGCTGCCTACAAGCCACTGGCTTTCCTCCTCCGACGGGGGCATCACTGCCACCAACCATCTGTGAAAATTTACAGTGTATTTATAGTTTTTTAATACAATAATTCCAATCGAACAAATTATTTCTAGCCAAATACCTTTTGGTATTAAGAATTCGTTCGGGAAAGCAAGTAATAATACCCGTGACGCAATCCAAGATGGCCACACAACATTCACGATTTGGAGGTTATAAATACATAATAACATATAATTAAATTTCTGACACAAATACGAAGATTAACTGTCGGTAAGTATTTTCAGCAATGAGAAACTTCGATAGTTGGTTTTAAAGCGAATCTGACACTCCATATACGATCTAATTGGCTATAAAAGCGCGAATCGTGTTCAAGGCGGCCATTTTGTGGATTTCGTATACGCGGGAAATTTCAAACGGTGGTTACGTTCATTCAAGACTTACATTTGCTGATTGTACTATGTAACGATCTAAATAGCTAATAGAAAGGATAAAGTTTCCTTTATTAATTGCAGATAACAAAAATAAAACTTCAGGCTACTGCAAAATACGAGCCAGTCCAACAATAAACATGCTACAGCTATCCTAACCTAACTGTTTACTTTGTCATCTGCGTAATAGCGCCATAGGAAGGAATTTGAACAGCTGTCACGGACGCGATTAACGAGAGGCCGTACGGTCGAAGTGTGTCTCACGCACGTGGTTAGCCCATAACATTTCACTTGACAAGTGCGCAACGACTATACGAGAATGGAAACTCGACACTACGCTCAGCTGTTCTACGATACGTATACTCATACATTATTCTTCTTCTACGCTGAAATTGTTACCTTTTCTCCAACTTTTCACATCGAACTTTTACGTTTTGTAGGTTAACGCGATAAGATTCGCGACCGGTGGAATATTTCGGACCAGACGGGGACCCGACACCTGAGTAAAACAAACCTATTAAAAAATTGTCACATCCGTCACTCTAGAGGTAAGAAATGGCGAGGCCATTGAAATATTCAATGACCCGAGGAAACCTAACGTCACAAATATTACTACGAACTGTATTTTTACAATTATTAATACATTCCTCTGTGTCATTTTTTTTTAAGAAATTTTTCATTTTTTTTAGATTCGTTCCATCTTTACCGACCGAGCATTTATATCATTCTCATTTCCAATGGTCGCAGAGAATAGCGTGTTCCGTGATTGGACGAATGGAAGAGGGAAGAACCAATGGAAAAAAAGATAAACAAATGGCGAAAAGCTAGGGTTCGTGGTTGACGCAAAAGCTCTCTCACGGATTAATTGATGAAATTAATGCCACAGTGCCGACGGTCGTGACGACCGCGATGATACGTAAGCGCATCAAGATGAAACCTAACGTCACAAATATTACTATAATCTGTATTTTTACAATTATTATTACATTCCTCAGTGTCATTTTTTTTCTAAGAAATTTTTCATTTTTTTTAGATTCGTTCCATCTTTACCGACCGAGCATTTATATCATTCTCATTTCCAATGCTCGGAGAAAATAGCAGGTTCCGGGATTCAACGAATGGAAGAGGGAAGAGCCAATGAAAAAAAAGATAAACAAATGGCGAAAAGCAAGGGGTCGTGGTTGACGCAAAAGCTCTCTCACGGATTAATTGATGAAATTAATGCGACAGTGCGGACGGTCGTGACGACCGCAACGATACGTAAGCGCATCAAGAGCCGGTGTATCGCGTGTCCCTACATACTAATTCATCGATCTGCCTGCTGAAAAAGAGAGTCGACGAGGAACTACCGAGGGCCGGATCGGCGACGTTGCCTTTCGTACGATTCTAAAACGCGACTATTCGTCCCAACGGTTTCGCAACTTATCTCGTCCCTAACGAAGAATCGTTAAATAGTTTAATTTATCGGTGATTGGAACTACCAACAATGTTCCACGTATAATCGAAACGAGCAATAATTTTCCACCTTTGCATAACGATTATCAACTTTTTTGTTTTGTTTCTTTTTCTGCATTTATCTTCCATTTCTTCATTCACGATGAAATGTCTTGTGCGATATCAATGAAGTCAAGAGTCTACAATTTATGGATTTCCTCGAATGTGCGACGAGAGAAACGAGATAATAATTTTAATTTACGACAAGGTGGAACGTACGGTAGCGCGACTTTAATTCATTGAAGACATATTGTACTTCCGCATTTTGTCCAGTGCGTCGTAACGATATTCTTGACGTCATTAACTAACGTATATTTATTTTAAAAAATACCAATAATAGTCAAAAACAATAATCGAGCCTCGCTGTCTCGTTCACGAGATACTTACGACTTTAGAGTTTCCAAAATTATCATCGTTCGCGTGAAATATCAAGAGTCCTTGAGACGAACGAAAAGAACGTTAATAACGAGTTACGAGGAAGGGAAATCCCCCATAAGCAGGGTTTCTTCTTTTCACCGTGGAACGTGTAACTTCGTTATACGAACTTCCACCACACGAGTCGAAGCACGCACGTTTCAATTTCCAACGCGTTACGCGTTGTTGTAGTTGTTGTTTTTTTTTGTTCTTTTGTTTTCGAGAGTTTCGAGCGATCGATTCAAAAGCGAGGAAAAAGTAAAAGAGGAAAAATCGAGTAGCCCGAGAATGGTTAGGAACCGGCCCAGAAACCGACGGGCGCACACTTAAAGCGAACAAAGTGATGTGTTCCTCGAGTTAGACATTCGTCGGAATCAGATAGTACGTGCCCCCGGTCTCCCGCAAATATTGAACGAACCAGCCGTAGCGATAAAACGACTTTTCGCGAGCCTCGTCGTCGTCGTTTACTTACCGAAGATGTAGCATATTCAGGTGTACGTATATATCGCTTGCCTGGTTTTTATATATACACGCGCATTATAACATACGCGTATATATAAAACACGCGCTTGGACTACATAGTATAAGAATTCCTCGCATATTTATGTCTCTAATACAAAAGCGTATCCGTATTGTCGAAAACACGTTGTTTATACCGCGGTCTGTTACGAACAATTAGCATAATTAAAATTAGAACGAGACGCCTCGTGTAATTGGCGCGTGGCGTAAGAATGCGCCACCTGGTGGCCAAAACGAAAGACCGAGGTGGTGGATAACAAAGTCGCCCATTTTCCCTCGTTTAAACGACACGAGTCGAGTTACTAATAACAATTAATCGATCCTGACCTTCGCAAAATATACATCGAATCACAAAGATCATTATTTTCAAACTCGCTATAGCGTAAATACGACACAAAGTCCATAACTTAACCCCCAAATCCGGAATAACAAACACCTAACCTCCCAATCTCGCCATTGTGTTTCGAGCTTTTGCGTATTTTTATTCCCCCAAAATAAATCCCATTCTCTCAAAATAATAACGTATACGCACTAACCTAATAACAAAATAAAATACAATTAAATCCAACTTTGAAAAAAAAAAAAAACAAATCATTTAATAAAAATCAGAGTCGAGCCGACGATTAAATTTCGAGCATGCGTATGTACGAATGGCTGCGACCTTGCCAAAGGTCGTATCACGCGATGTCCTTGGTAACAATAACGTCGCGTGTGGGCTGTCGCTCGGTCGGTGGTCAATGTCACTCGATCGGTAATGCAGATCGTCCGATATCATCGACCGGCATAACCGAGGCAGATTCGCCATCTTCCTATTACATTTCAATTCGCAACGGTGGGTCACACACGACGTCGGCCTGTGACACGTGTCGAAAGTTGCGCTAAACCTCTTTTGCCCAGTTGTGTACAACTCAATTCGATTTTCTTTCCCGCAAGCCTATTAAGCTCGTATTCCCGGCTTATTTCATTCTTCCGCTATTTGGCCTCTGCGGTAACGAACCCGGCTTATGCAAATTTTTTTTCTTCCTCTTCCTCTTCTTCTTCCTCTTGTTCACATCGAACGACGACGAATGGGACGTTTACGTCGATTGAGAGAGAAAAAAAAACAA
>JAPYZT010002783.1:0-20000 GCA_030522965.1 Tryphoninae sp. A BG-2022a
CTTTATTTTAGTATTATTCTTAGTCTTAGTATTAACTTGTACATAGTGCTTTATTCTGTAATGTTACCCTATAGCAATGCTACGGTATAATAAAACTCTCTCTCTCTCTCTCTCTCTCTCTCTCTCTCTCTCTCTCTCTCTCTCTCTCTCTCGTGATGCAACCAGCCCCTCCAAACTCTCTTCCGAGAACCGTCTCTACGTCTATTCTAAAGTCACGGAAATATGAACCCAGGGGAAATCCCTTTGCAGGATTTTCGAGAGATAGGCGGGCACTCGACTGTAACGAGAATCTCGTTTTGATATATATATATATATATATATATATATATATATATATATACATATATATATGTATAAATGGACAATAAGTCGACTCTTCAAATTACTTAATTGCAATATACACCTACGAGAATCTAGAGCTCAATGTCCCATATCCGTTTTAATAAAAGTAGAATCGCCCTCTTCGCACCTCCTCCTCCCCCCTCTCCTGACCCCCTTAAGCTCTCCTCGCGAATTTTGCACGTTACAAATTTTCCTCTCTCCCTCGACCTCATAAATGTTTCCATAATCCAGACGAAAAATATCGTGCGTTATCAAACCACAAATAAATCTAGTTTTTAGGATTATTCGTATTTAACGAATCAAATATTTCCCAATGATGGCAAATTCGAAGATTAATTATTTTAATGTCACGTGCGAGTTGTGCCAATCGTTCTTGAAATTTATCATGATGAAACAACGTTTGTTGTCATAATAAGCAATGCGCACTAATTCCACCAACCGCATATTAACGTTCGCATTGAATAGCCGATATAACGTTTCGCTACGAGAGAATCGTAGTGTCGCGATAGAATTAATCAATCCATGGTACATTTAATATCGAAGCCGAATCGATTTCGTACCGCGTATCGATAAATGTTATGCGTTGTAAGCGTGTATAACGACAGTGATACGATGAAATTCTTCGTATCGTTTTCATTACCGTGTAAGTATACGTGGATTTTAATGTTTGTGTGTGGGGGGGGGGGCGCATCGAGCTTCGTTAAATCAAAATATTTGTAATTTGAGGTGAATCACGATATCACGAACGTTGTTTCAATCACGAGTAGAAAATCAGTACGAAACGAGAAAATCTAAACGTAAAATCTGCGCGGTATTCTCTCATTAATTTCATAAATATGTTTCTACGTATAGGAGAACAAACGTCGAGCAAAACGTAAATGAATATTATTAATAAATAGAGGAAAGTTAATTTTGTTTTCGTTCGTTGCTCGTTGTTATTTTGTATATATATATTTTCTTTTTTTTTTTTTACTTTTCCGTTCGCCTTTTTGTTTTTATTTTGGAGAAAACGAATTCTGAGTGAGGGGAGAGGACGACTTGGAGTATACAAATTTGCATCACTTTTATAGGAAGTTACGCGTTATAACAAACAAAATACGAAGGCCCAGGGCCACTGCCATTAATTTCACCTCGTTAATAGTGGCGCACAATTTTCTCTCTATTTTTCTTCAACTCGAGCGTAATAACAAACGAGATTTTTATACGCCGTTTTCTCTCGTCATCGCAAACCACGGATAACAAGTTCTCGGTTCGCCTTTTTTTCTCTCTCTCTCTCTCTCTCTCTTTTTTTTTGTTCATTTTTCTTTTTCTGTTTTTTCATTTCCTTCTTTTCTCCATCGAGACTCCATGAGCTCCGTGGTTTTCGAGAGAATAACGTACATATATGCTCGAAAGCTCTGCTCTCTTTTTCTCTCTCTCTCTCTCTCTCTCTCTCTCTTTCGCCCAGTCTTTCCCTCCCCTCCCTCTGTCGTGCACACGATATAATTCAATGTCGGTTGGCCAGCGGGGTGAAATCCCCCGGGGGCTTTACATCAACTTGCCGGCATGGTTCATCCCAACGGGCCTCTCCCTCTCTCTCTCTCTCTCTCTCCCTCATCTTCCAGCAAACACACACGTATCTACAGACTCGCGCAAGCGCGCACCTACATACACATTTTGTCACTTACACACACACACACTTGCACACACTCACACAGAAACGCAGGGGTGTGAGTAAGTGGTAGCGGGGAAGACGCAACTCTGCCGCTAACTGAGATTATGACGTTCACTTATTTATCGTCTGATTAAGTTATGGATAACGCGCTCGGGGAAAACTCCGTGCCGGGCCGACACCGACCACGCCTGGTGATACGTGTCGCGAATTAATTGATCAACGAGCGATCCACGGTCGACCCTTCTATTCGACCAATCTATAGTATATAACTTCTTTTACGAGAATACAAAACAAATAATATATCGAACGATGAACAATAAATTGCAAAATCCTGTTAATAACGTCGGCAATGTTTGTAAAATTCAATGGAGAGCGAAGGGGAGAGAGAAACGGGAAAATGGAAAACTCGTTACGAATTCATTGAAAACCCATGCTCACAGACACACACATACACATAGTCGACCAGACACAGATACACATGGAAAACATTGGGACAAAGTCGATAAATATGTTATTTTCGTCCCTCGTATGGCAATTGCATTTTATTTTTAATATTTAAAACGAAGCAAGGTCGCTCGAAAGACGAATAGAAAGTGTTTGAAAAAAGAATAGAAAGAACGTCGGAAGAGGCGAAAGGAAATAGTGATGGAAAAAAAGGAACATTTTTTTTTCTGTGCCCCAGCAAGCTCGTTTTGTTAAATTTGGAATTTTGCTATCGGCGCGAGAGAAAGGTCGATATCGCACCAGCTATGCGCGCCTTTGTATAACTCGTATATTTATATACATAGACGCATCGCAAAGTCGGAGAAATGGAATGAAATATACACGCTGGACTGCTCTAAACTGTTACAAAAAGTGTATGAGAAAAAGGAAATTTCCCGGTAACGGCATATAGAACGCCCCGGGGTTCGCTCCTGTGGGAGCAGTTGTCGAGGAGTAAAGATACACGGAGTGAAATGCGCGTGAAGAGCAAAAACGAAATAAAAAACCACGCATTTACCATACACATAAATGTGAAATAAATGAGAGTCGCTCCGGGGGCAAGACAGGAAATGCGTGTGAGACGCAGCGAACAAGTGGCAAGGGGGTAGGGGGCAGGGAGGGGGAGGGCGAGAAATCGCGGGAAAAACGGATAAAATATGATTATACGATATAAAACTTTCCATATGTACGAGAGATTTTAATGTTCAAACGGATTCGAGTCTGGTTCGGAGGGAATTTTAATAAATGGCTAAGAGATTGTGAAAAATGATAAATTTTTCATAGATTTTCGATAACAAAAACACTGTTTTCACGACAATTTTGTATTTCGAATTTTTGTTATTTTTTTCTTTTTTATATTCGACGATTTTGGTATTTATTGGTTATTTGCGATGGGAAATATTTATATTTTTATGTTTATTTGATTATGTTCATTCGTAACGAATAGCATTGAGAATTGCATTTGGATAATTCTTTCGATAATCCCGATTCGTAATTTCGATTATTTCCAACGACGAATACTGTTTTAACAAATTCATTTTTTATAAATTTCCATTTGTAATTATGACGAATATAAATTGGAAATTCACATTTTTAATTTATTCGTCGATTAAAAATAAATTTCGTACATGTCATTCGTTGGTTATACAACAAATACATTTGAAAAAAATGCTCACTTCATCAATCATCTGCGATATTTTATAATCGAAAAATTCTCCACATATTTTTAATATCAATCATTTTTTTCACGCTTAATACAAATTCCATATTTATCACATTTTATAAATTCATAATTATACAAATAATAAGTCAATAAATAAATTAAAAATCACATTTTGAAATTATAATCATTCGGTATAAAATAAACGTCGTATCGTCGATTGTTTAATCACGGAGGGAACAAGCTTTATTTCTATGGCATTTTTGTCCGACATCGCTTCATTCATAGAGCGAAAGAGACAGAGGGACAGAGAGAAAGAGAAAAAAACAGGTGTGAACGAAAAATAAACAAACCGGAAGTGAGCGTAATAGCGAAATTTCCACACAAAATGGATCGTGTCCAGTTTTACCGTAAAAGTGGTAATAAATCGACTGCACGGTAGTTCCAACCAATAGTACAGTTAAAAATAAAAAAAAATTAACTCCCCACTTTGGGAGATATGGTCGATATGTTTACGAGTGTGCGACCGCAGGCATATACATTCCCTCACGCTTACACACACATGCGCGCGCGCGCGCGCACACGCACACATCCAAGAACGATAAACCGGCCTTGGCGTAGGTGGAAGTTTCGCAAGCGCGCACCATCGCAACGATAGATAAACCCTCGATGGGTGGGTCACATTTGCAGAAATATAATTATTCCGGATTAACGGGGGGGGGGGGGGGGGGAATGGGCGAGCTAGCGAGGGAGATAAAGAGAGAGCGTCTGGATTGGAGAGAGTCGTTGCAGGCTATCACGGCGGCAAGAAAGGACGATAGTGAGAAGAGGAGGGGAGGAACGGGATATCAGTGCAGCAGGGAAAGTTCCCAGGGGAACCAAGAGACGAGCGCATACGGGACGCACTCGGAGAACTCACTTTTTATAGTATTACGGGTGGAATTAAAAAAGACTTAGTAATTACCGGTAAAGCTAAGCCGCGAGCCACGATGGCGAAACCAGGAGCTAGAATCGTGGTAATGCAAAGATAGATGCATTACCGAGCCCGTTTTCTTCCTTCGCTTCCAGCAGTCTCCTATACGTATCGTGTTGGGTCACACTATTTTCTTCACGTCCTCGTCGCTTTTTCAACCCCCTTTTCATTCTCTCCCTTCTCTCTATCTCTCTCTCTCTCTCTCTCTCTCTCTCACTACCCCCTCCCCCCTTTCTCTCTTTGACTCCCCCTTTTTTTCTCACCACTGTGTTTGAATTTCTGCCGACGCAGATTATACTCCACCGCAGTCATACGCTGTGTATGAACCAAAAACACCTACAACGATATCTCGTTTCTTCGTGCGTTCCGAGAAAGGCGACGCCCTATTACCGTGCGATATTATTCATCCCTGGCTACAGTCGAATATCTACCAATTATAACGAGCGCGTTTCAATTTTTTTTTCATTCGCTTTAAAACCCGATTATTGACGCAATCGAGACGAGAAAAAAAAAATATTTTTTTTTTTAATTCGAATAAAAAGCGAACGTATATTATGCGACGTTTTATTTTCAAATCAGCCAAACAGAGATCGCGTTTGTAACGAGCGGACGTATACCAGCCCGTGTTTTAGATGGGAAAAAAAAGAATATTTTATTTTTCCATTAAAAATTTCGTAATTAAACAATGTTTACGAATATTTCCGTTACGTCAAATTCCACGGTCGATCGAATATAAATCGCGAATTGGCCGATACAAATTCCACGGATCAATATTTACAAAAAAAAAAACAAAAAAAAAGCAAAGTACAATATTTTACGAGCGAGCGTAAAGAGATTGTCGGGTAAAAAAATAATTTCTCGTTAACGGAACCAATGACGGTGAACCAATGACGCGGCGAAATGAAATTGTGATCGCTATACGCGAATCAACCGCAAAATATTTCATTACCGTCCTGCCCCATTCACGTCGAATTCATTACAAATAATTCAACGACGTAAAATATTTCCTCAATTCCGAGGGAAAAATGTTATGAAGATATAAATCGCGTCGTATGAAAAGCCCATTGGCCGTGTCCAGTGAGAGAAGGAGAAAGCAAATATTTTTATCCTACAAAAAGAAATGCTTTCGCGTTCTCTCGTGACTTTAATGCTCGTGTTGCCGGAAGAGTGCGCTACCGCTTCATTTTAAGTCCCGCTCGTATATACTTTATTTACGCTCGACTGGAATAACGCCCAGTAGTAATCTGCATCAGCTTTTATTACTATCGTACATATGTGTATATGAATATACATATATATATATATATATATATATATATATATATATTGAAATAAGGCACAAAAGAAAATTTTCCTAGAATTTCAAGGAGTACGAATAAACGTATCGACCAACGCCGTGAAAAATTAAATTGCATCCAAAGGCAGTTGAATTTCAATCCTTTTACCCGACGTATGTAGCGATGCGTTCCACGCTGTCCAGGATCAATGAAAATATCGAATTCGCCAATCTCATCGATCCTGGTATAGAATTTTTCACCGTACGTGAAAAAGAAATTCGAGATTCGCGAAAGCTCGAACGTTAACGAGAATAAAACAACGATGAATTTATTCTCATTAAACATCGAAAACAATAAACCGTGCGGATACGTGCACAAAATATTCCCTGATAAGCAACAAAAAGAGATTTTCTTGTTCCAAGTTGTAATTATTTATCATTAAAAAAATAACAACGATATACGAGGCGTTTGCTATGAGATAATTATGAAAAATAAAAAATGATTTCCCGTAGAAATGTAACTTCTAAATAATTATTTTAAAAAAAAACAGAAAGAAAGAATGTATGTGACGATTTATAATTTGCAATCGCAAGATCGCATCGATCGTGTTTCGACGACACCGAAATTATGTTTAAATTTGCCGCGCTCGATTTAGACTCGTAATTAATAGAGGAGTGAGCGTAGCTCGATACAAGCCTCTCCCCCCTCGACGAGGCTCTCTCGCTTCATACCTTGCCGAAACCGAGCTCGAATTGACGTTCTGAAAGTACTTATCGAGTAACCACACGCTTAACTTGTCCTTTCGCACCCTTTGATTTGATCTTCTTGTTCTACGACCACGGCTCGACTTGTTCTATTCTTGACCATCGCTGTATTTTCGATAAGTTGAACGCTCAATGATATTCGGGAACTGCTCGATCAGATGTAGCAGCTCTATGACAGGAGCAGCTCTGTATTTAACCTTGTAACGTAAGCTCCGACAGTTCTTGCATTCGCGCTGAATAACGCCCATCGTTAGAATACGGGTACTTAAGGTAGTCCTATCGTTACAGTGTTTCCGTTAGATTTCACTTAAAATTTGCAGAAACGTTCTTTGATGTCATACGTATATGTGTGTAAAATTTCAAGGGCCTTTATCGACTCAAAAATCAGGATATTTATCCTTGAAAATCGTCACTTTTCGCAATCTCCCTTAAGAGCCCGTGTTAAATATCGCAACATTCTACAACGAGTATCTCGATCATTTGGTCGATGACGCCTGTTGAAATTTTGCACACATTTTTATATGACATCAAAGAAGCTTCGATTAGTTTTTATAACAAATCTTATGGAAACAAAAATTCATGATGTTGTTTATTAATAAGAAATAAAATTTCCGTAGGATCAATTTGAATTGTGAGTATGTTGTTCTTTAGTCGATTTGCAACAACTTTTCTTAACGAACTTTAATGCTTGGTCAACTTCCAATGTGAGAAAAAACGGGAATAAAATTTTAATCCCCCACTCAACGATACGACTACCTTAAGGTACTCCTATCGTTACAGTGTTTCCGTTAAATTTTACTGTACATTTGCAGAAACGTTCTTTGATGTCATATGTATATGTGTGTAAAATTTCAGGGTTCTTTATCGACTTACAAATCACGATATTTATTCTTGAAAATCGTCAATTTTTATACGACATCAAAGAAGGTTCGATTAATTTTTATAGCAAATCTTATGAAAATCAAAATCCATGATTTTGTTTATTAATAACAAATAAACTTTCCGTACGATCAATTTGAATTGTGAGTATGTTGTTCTTTAGTCAATTTGCAACAACTTTTCTTAATGAACTTTAACGCTTGGTCCATTTCGAATATGAGAAAAAACGGGAATAAAATTTTAATCCCCCATCCAACGATACGACTACCTTAACACCAGAAGACTTGCATTTTGTATATCGACGTTCGCTCAGACGCTGTTCTCTCATTCTTTATCCACGCGGTGAGGTTCCTGCTCTGCTCCGGTTGTAATAACCGTCTACTCTTATATGCGTCAGTTCAGTGATAAAAATCATTCTCCTGCGATTTATTAGTGTGAACACCAGTCGACCGTATTTTACTTTCCTTTGGATCATCGAGTACGCGTTACGCGCTCGGCTCTTGTATAAAGCAAGGTTGCCCGACTCTATACGTTCATGGCTCTTCGTTGCGATTACCCGGCTCTTGTTTTGTCTATAATATGACGCTAAAAATCAAGCGTCGATCAATGAACATTGTAAACGCGAAATGCTCGATGTGGATGAATTATTATTTTTCCTCGCTCTCCTTTATCCGCTAACCAGGTCTTCGCTCAAACGGATCGAATGATTAGCGAGGCAGCGACGACGAGCGCTGAAATGAAAATGAAGAAAAAGAAAAGTTGAAGAAAAAAATGTTGCGAGCAAAAAATAAACTAGTTAACTTCGTAGCACACTTTGCTAAACGCGTTATATGTTGACACAGGCAGCGAGGCGAGGGATAGGTGTAAAGCGGCGAGAGAAGATCGTGGATGATGTTGGGTCGGGTGGCAGGAAGGAGGTCGGGGGCGCCACTGAAGCGAAGGAAAGACCTCAGCGCCTCGAGTGGTTCGCGGTAATAAGCGTTGTTGCGCTTTCGCATTCGTTTCTCTATTCTTCTTCTCCACCATTCTCCAATATATATATATCTATCCCTCCTTCTTTCTCTCGTCTTCCGGAAACGCTCTGGCACATTCTCTTTCCGCACAGTCGGACCCCTCTTTATCTTTGTCTCGCTCGAACTTTTCGCGTTTTACTATTGTCAGTATACGTCTGGTTTCTTTCTTGCCTCCCATTCGCCCCTTGTCTTCCACTCCCCATCTCAACTACCGGACAAACCTTAGTAGAAATCTGAAGAGCGATAAAGATTGAAGAGGGAGGGAGGGATGCACTTCTGACGGTTGACTTTTCTACTTCCGGATTTCACTACTTCAATCTTTCTCTCCCTCTCCCTTTAGTTCTTGTCCTCTTTCTAACCCTCTCTCCATCCCACCCGCCTCATTCTTCGCTTGTTTTAGCCTCGTTTTCCGAATCAACGACGGTTAATTGCCTCGGTGGGATAATCCAAGCTCGTCGAGCAGCATTGCCTCGTTATACGTACACCTAGAGGGACCCTGAGGATGAGAATCGTGGCAGCATGGGGTCGTCGGGGGGTTAAGGGCAAAGGGGGGTGGAGAGAGGTGGTGGCTGCAAGGGGATAGAGAGAAAAGCGCTGTGGCGCGCACGAAGTAAGCGACATGGCCGAGAGAGCGGTAACCCACCGACCCGACCGACCGAACACTATACCACGCCGCGACATACTGTAGAAACGGGCCGGTGGGGGTTGCGCGACCGCTGCAACACTACACAGTGTATAATTCTATCTTTCTCTCTCGCTCTCTCCCTATAGTTCTATAAATATATATAGATACATATACATATATATACACATTGCATTCGAAGCTACAAATGGGTGCGGTACGAATTTACTGATGAAACAAACGGCCACGACTCTTCGCCCGACATCGCTGAGGATCAAGAGGGTTGGGACACCCTCTCTCTCTCTCTCTCTCTCTCTTTCTCTCTGCGGTGCGCGACCGGGTGAATGCAACCCTCGTCCCATCCTGCCGTAGCCACGTTTTGGTTGATGCCAAGCTACCTCTCTCTCTCTTTCTCTCTCGCGCTCTCGCGGAGTTAGAAACAGCATATCGAGCAGAGACTGCTGCGCTCAACCGCACAATGCGCGAAATGGCCACCCACAAAGTGCGAACACCTCGTGAAACCACAGATCCCAACAGACGACGCGCGCGCATACAACGCACGCCCTCTTTCATTCGTACGTTATCGTACCGGATACGAAAAATCTATTTCAATCGGTTTTTTGTTTGCTTCGCGATACACGCTTCGTACGCGCGAGAACAATTTTTTCACGCCCGGCGATACAGAATAACGCGATAATCGATCGCTCGTATCGCAATCGCGATTGTGGTTGACTTTAGGCCTGTCGATCTTTCTTTTATCCTCGTTTATTTATCATTCTTTTTACTCAATACGAAGAAACCATCGACATGGAAAAAAATTGGTGCTTTTTGTTTGTTTCCCGCGTCGCGAAAAGCGAGCCCTATAGTCACAAAAATGAGAACGAATTCGTAATATATCATTCACGCTCGTTTTCTCACCTTCGCAAATCCTCTCGCGAGTCTTTCGCTCCTATTTTCTTTTTTCCTCTCTCTCTCTCTCCTCCTTCCTCCTCCTCCTCCTCGCTTTTTTCTTCCTTCGTTTCTCCTTCAAAAGCCTCTTATCACTCCCTCGTGGTTTCCTCACACGTATATTCCATGCACGAAGATGCACCGTCACGCTTCGAGGTCGAGCGTTTTTTCGTCCCTTTTTTTTTACCGACCTACCTCCTCCCTTTACCTCCCTTAATCCACCTTCGGATCGGAAAAGCGTGAAAAAATGCCTCGTATCGGTGTTATATTGAAAAAGATATTGCTCGACGTAGAATATGTTCATAGCACGATCGACTAAACGGCTCTCCGTGCGTGATACATGGCCTATATATATATATATATTTGTTATATAACAATAATAATAAAAAAATGTCCGCTTCTTTGTACGCTCCCGCGTGCGTCCACGCGACCGGTTAAAAAACCGTGTACAACCCAAGCGATATCTCCACAGCAGGTCGTGAATCAAATCGCTATAGATACTCGGCTTTCTATGAAAGGCAAGGGATTTTGTGCTTACTCTTTCGGTTCGAAGAGGCGTTATATACGTATACGCGTTGCAACGGCGATGGCAAACGCCGTGTATCGCGAGTGTGGGGTTATTGCTCCAAGGGAAGGGGAGTACGTACCAGTGCCTATAAACGAGCGTATTATACACACGGCGATCGACACTACCGGGGGGAAATTGATTGTTAATATCGTCCGAAGCTGACAAGTATCGCACCCCGTCAGCGTTGAAATTTCCCTTTTCAATCCTCCGTTCCCCCTTCCCTCCTCTCTCTTTCCCTCTCTCTCTCTCTCTCTCTCTCTTTCTTCATGTCTCTCGGTCAACCTTCTTTTATAGATACTCCGTGCATACACACATTAATATATGTATATATAGGACGTTTATATATATGTATATATAGGACGTTTGATGGCATTCGATCATTTCGAAAACTCATCATCGTGACGAGAAAAATTTTCAGTCATATTCCCGATAAAACGATGAATCGTCGTAGCTCGACCTCCGAGATGATCATTCAATCGGATCTTTTTCGTTGGAAGGATCCGTCGTTATTCTTAACTTTCCAATCTCGTCGTTGCTTCACTTACGTCCGTGATCGATTCGCGCTGACCCACTTGGGAAGAATGAGGGATGTACATTGATATTCGCGCGATGTGTATAAGGGAAAAATTCTTTCTGTTTATTGATAGGATGTTTTTTTTTTAATCGTTTATTAAATTGAAATTTTGTGTGAATTTGGTACGCTTCTCGACGATATATTTGCTAATTTAATTGGGCAGTGTGCTTTTTTTTTATCAATTTGCTCGGTGCCTCATGGCTCGAACGAAGTCTACACAGGCGACAGGTTTCCCCAGAGCGTTATATACGATACGTCAGTTGAGTGTCTGCTCTGTTAGTTCCGCCAATTAACGCGCCGAAGCACTTTCCCGCATGGCTGTGTTTAATCGAACCGTACGTCGACACTACCGGCTACACATCGAAGCGTGAATTTTGCACAGCGTTAAATCTCGACGTAGGCGCGCGCGCGCATACGCGTCTTATTACTCGATCGTTTCATTGAAACGTGACCGGACGCCGCAAAATTATTTTTGTTTTTATTTTTAAAATACAATCTGACGTTAAAGCATTGTTTATTTGTGAAACTGATCGACCAAAAACTTTCTTTACGGGTTATACGAAATTTTGAAATAATTTAAATTGCAGAAAAAAAAAAGATTTAATCGTGATTGACTTTATCCACGATAGTTCCTATGAAAATTTTCGTATCGTTTTGCTTAAATCAATTATATGCATATATTTTGTTTTCAAATGTCAAGGTCGCGTGGAGAAAATTTGTTCAGTCGGTTAACTTTTTATCGCGCGTTATTTTTTGTATTAATAAATTGCAATAATGATGATAATAATGATAGTAATGATGATGAGGATGATAAGAACAATGTAATAATGTTAATAATAGCGACGCCAAAATATTAATATAGCGAAATTGCAAAATAACTTTTTATCGCGCATTATTTTATACATAAATAAATTGCAATAATGATAATAATAACGATGATAATGATGATGAGGATGATAAGAACAATGTTATCATGATAATAATAGTGACATCAAAATATTAATATAGCGAAATTACAAAATAACTTTTTATCGCGCGTCAATTTATACATAAATAAATTGCAATAATGATGATAATAACGACTATAGTGATGATGAGGATGACAAGAACAATGTAATAATGATAATAATAGCGACGTCAAAAAATTAATATAGCGAAATTACAAAACAACTTTTTATCACGCGTTATTTTCCACATAAATAACTTATAATAGTAATATTAATAACAACAATAATGATAATGAGTATGATAAGAAACAATGTAATAATGATAATACTAGCGCGCGTCAAAATATTAATATAGCAAAATTCCAAGCATCTCATCACTGTACCAAGATCAAGCAGTGACGCCACATTCTTGCATTCCTGCCCGTTGTATATTATAAGCCGTTATGGAATACTTATCGTACAACGTCGAGCGTATGCTACGTGTTTCCGAGTCTCGAGATGGTGATAGATTAAAATCCACCCGTACGACTCGAGCAAAAAAGCGACAAAAATCACTTGAGCTTGAGGCAGAAACGCGAGGCAATTTTTTTTGTTTTAATTCCTTTTTTTTTTAATTTTTTTATTCTGTTTTCCAGTGCATCGTTCCACTGAGAAAAAGGGTCGAACGGGGTCGGTCACGTGTGCGTCGACGCTGTCGTCGCCGTAGTCGTTCGCGCGATGCGCCCCCGACTGGCGGTAACGGTAAATGTCTCAAAAGAGAGAACGGTAGAAATGGTGAGAGACGGAATTCGCGAGTACATATCGCGGAAAAACTCGTGCCGAGAATTTTTACCGTACCGATATCGTTTCTTTCCACTCTTTCCTTCCTTCCTTCCTCTTTTTGTTTCCTACTTTAAGCGGCCTTCTGCGCTCCATTCGCATTTTCAGCTAAAAACTTTCGACAAACACATTTCTCATAATTTGTCGGAATTGCACGATGGAAAATTCGCGAATGAGATAAAATGATCGGGAAACGATGAGTAAGTTCGTAATTTGCGCGCTTCCTTTTGTCCTTGGTTCGAGCCGAATTTCATTCAAACACGAGTCGAGATAATTCTAATTAACTGTTATTATACTTTTTCCAATTTTGTTTCTACGACGGTCCGTGCCAAACACTTTCTTACCCTGATAAACAAATATTATCAAAGAGTTACCTCGAGATATCTCGATATCAATTCTGTAATGAAAAAAAAAAAAAAATCTGCGTTTTGGCGGGAATTTCAAAATTTTTCAAAGGTTTTCAAAAAGTTTACGGATTTATGAAATTTTCAAAACTCGCGCGATTTTCTTTGAGCTCAAATAACTGACGATACCTTTCATGGTACTTCTCAATAGAAAGTTTTGCAAATTATTGTCTCAATGGACTTCGTGAACAAAATTTGAAAATCCCATTCGATCAAAACGAGTGAACGAATAGTCATAAAAATAGTCTTAGGGAGGATTTCCGTAGTTTTACTATAGCGTATAAAAGCATACTGCCGGGAACTATACGGCAAAATTTTGGTCCGATCGAATCCGCCGTTCCGGATTTATAAAAGTTCAAATTTCTAAACTGCACACATAAGCACAACCATTTTTTTACCTAACATTATTCGACTTATTGAACAAAAGAAAGCTAAAAATAACATTTTTCTCTATCCATGAAACAAAAAATTAATCATTTTAATCAAATCCCATAAAAATTGACCTTCCACACGAAGCAGACGTTTTTATCAAATTACATATCCACAAGGCAACATTGATCGTCGGATGAGAATTTATCAGAAAAATAATTCTCTTAATATATTAAAACGAGATATAAAGATAAGCCCGTGTAAAAGGAATGCAACCACCGGTAAATAATCGTCCCTGATACGAGGAGATAATCTTTCGTACAGTCCTACTTAATAGAGAAATATAAATCCATCTAAGACCTCGAGCCGATCTCCCTTTTGACGAACGTTAGCGGGAATATTATTTTTGATGAAAAACAACAAAAAACGAAGACACGTAGAGGGCGGTAATAATAAAATAATCTAGCGTTAACGAGGACGTGTGATGTAAATTCTGTTAGGAGACGTCAGAAGCAAGAAGGAGGGGAGTGGTTGAAAGCTACTCGAGCTTGTACTCGAATACCGAACGGTACCAGCGTTTACACTCGCTACTCACCGTAGATCCAATATCATTTTCAATCCGCGACTCTCCAATTAAAAACGACAATAATCCGTTAAGCTTTTCAGCATACGAGACACGTGGTGCGAGACGAGACAAAGTTCGTGAAGGAACGAGAGTGCAAAATAGAGAATTTTACATTTTATACCTAAAACTATCATTTGCAGTTTCAAATTCAAAGAAAATTCTCACTTTTTTTTTATATAAAACGTATTCACGATACTTCGACAATTATTAAAAATTCGCCGATCGATTATTCATTTATAAGTTAATCAATCGTGTCGAATTAATTTCAAATCTCTCGATTGAAATTGAAATATATATATATATATATATATATATATATATATATTATTATTATTCTTATTTATAATAAAATATAAATTCTATATAAATATATATAGAATTCGTATATATATATATATATATATATATATATATATATATATATATATAATTTTTATATCGGGTGAAATTGACGTTATGGATAATTTCTGGTTTGTTTTGTTATTCGACGTATCATGGTGGATATATTTTCTCCCCATGGAAATCTTATTGTCGGTGGCGAGTTGTTCGTAGTCGTTGAATCTTACGTTCGTGGCGCTGTCCACAGCGCAATCTTCTTACGGTTCTATGCCGTTGAGAAATAACCCTCGGCATCTATCCCTTAACTATGGGGGAGCATTAAAAAAACATGGAATTCGTAAGACCTCGGAGACTCTCGTGTTTTCTCATGAATATTAATCGTCCGACGCAATTAGCCTCTTCGCGACGGTCGAGCTTGCGAAACTGCATTAACACTTTGCTTTCTTTTATCTTTAACTCTTTCTCTGGCTCTCTTTACTCTCGCTCTCTCTCTCTCTCTCTCTTTTACCTATTCTTTTTTGCCTTCATTTCTCTACCTCAACCCTTCCGTTTTTTCCCCATTCACGTCTCTCCCTCTCTCCCAGCTTCACGATTTACGCGGCTCTGATGATCTCGCGAGAGTAGCTCCTTGTATTTTATTCTCTCTTTCTTCGAACCTCCGTCTCGCCTCGTAGTCCTTCTTATATAATGAACACTGATAAGCAGAAGTGACAAAAAGAAACTTTTGTTGTCCCTTTTCGTCGAACATCATAAATTATCAGATAAAACAAAATTTTCATTTTTCTGAAAAACAGTTCGGATACGTCGGAATTAAAATTGTCGACGACTTTTAATACAATTTTTTTTTATACGTGTTAATACATTCAGTATCATTTTTATAACACCTATGAGAAAAATTTCATCGATTATGTACGTATTGCAAAAAAAAATATTATTTTTTTAAATGTTATCAATAAAAATTCAACGATCATCGAATGACCTTTCTCCCCTCCTTAAGGACGCCTATACGAAGACGATAACGCGTAACCCGCGTGTTAGAGTGTGAAACTTGATGAAAAACCGTAAAATACTTCGTCCGGAACGAGATCTCGTGGCATCAATAAAAGTCGTGTATTACCTGTTACGAGGGGTGCGTGTCGTGGCGCTATCACTGCGGGGACAATAATGGTCCAACGCACATGGTTACGAAATGCGACCCCGTGCGTTTAAAAAATATACGTTAGAAAATTGAAAAAAACAATAATAAAATTATCCATAAATAAAAATTATATTAGATAACGAACGATTGAAAAAAGAAAAGAAAAAATAACTTTCCCAAATGAAAACAAAATTGAAATTGTTCGATTTTAATTATACGATCGAGACGTACCTTGCACCCCGCACGTTTCAATCACCAATAGTAAGCCAGGTAACAAGTGAAACAGCATTTTTCCACACCAAAACACTTCACAAGCGACGTATGTCACTTTCTTTCCGTCGTTTGTGTTTTCTCTTCGTTTTCTTTATACTTTTCTATTTATTATTATTTGATTAATTATAATTATTCGTTCTCGAATACGTTTATTCCTCCTTGATATCGATTAAATCGATCAAATGACGTTTACACCGTGCACTTGCGATACATTTATTTTTTATTCCCTTTTTTTTTTATAAAGTCGTTTTCTTCTTCTTTCACCCAAAAAAAGAAACGTCAATTTTCTCTTTCCCAAGTATTTTCTTCTCACTCAAGGTTGTATTTGGTCTCACCCCCGATTCTTTATTTATTATTGTTAACGAGAGAAAAATATTCGCACTCAATGTCCTTCAAACTTTCCCACAAAAAAAATGACATATAATCACTTTCTAGACATATATCTCTCTCTCTTTCTCTCTTCATATATATAGATATATACACGTATGTGTATCTCGATATATTTCAACAGTCGTATAAGAGGCTCTTCAAGTAAGACCTCTTCAATAAGACTCGGCGAAGCATAAACCGATGAAAAGTCACCGGGCTACGATCTTGGTGACTAAGGGACGTGATAGCAAGTTGGAAAAGTACTTTTTCTCGCGTGTGTCACTATATATACGTTGGAAATGGAGAAAACGAGGACGAAGAGAACGAGACGATATCCTGGCTGGTCTCGACGTCGCCACAGGACAGCTTTCCCTCTCTCTCTCTCTCTCTCTCTCTCCAACTCACTCTCTCTCTCTAACTCTGTCTCAATCGTATATCTCGATCACTGCGGATTTCCTAGACGATTTGATTAACCCCGATGAGCTTCTCGGCCTCTTCTCGCACGTATTACTCCAATCGCTGTCGTTCCTTCCCTCTATCCTCCCTTTTTATTAACGCTTCGCCGTTGATCCAACCCGAAGATCCTTGCGACACGAATCTCACGAACGTATTTACGACGCGATAAATTAATTCCTTACTTTCTTCTTTCTTTTTTCAATATTTCAATTCCATCCTTCGATAACTTGGTTCGTTTATCTTCACTCGACGTGACGATAACGAAGTCTCAAATTTTATCCAAATTTAAGGTCGATTTATCTCACCCACGATCGTTATTTATTTAATCTCTCGGAGTCGTATCCTTCGATTCGCTCCCGCACAATTTTATAATCGTCCAATTTCTTTCGTTTCTTTATCGTTTCATTCGTTATTTCGTGTTTGCGTTTTTTCGTTTTTCAAATATTCGAGATACGAAAAGAACCCGTGAACTCGCGGTTACTTCAAAACTCACGTTGGAGACCGGTTGTTTCACCGTTAATGGCGATCCGTCGTTTGTAAAGTTTTGCATCGCGTCGAGCTTTATCGTCTCCGTAAACGGCGAAAAAACAACGAAGAATCAGCGATAAGCCAAGATTCGCGGTTTCCGACAATTCCGCTGTTATTTCCTCTATATAAACGATAATATCGTTATCAATCGTTCTTAACCACATCGTCGGTGTCGCTTGACCCGTGAGAACTTTTTTTTATCCACCTCGTACGTAAATAAGAGGAAAAACATAGGAGGAAAACAAATTCTTTTTCCGTTTTCCTTTCTTTCGTTTAATTAAATTGAGCGACCGAACGCCTCGTACGATTCGATGCGCGAGCGTTGTTTATCGCTGTCGTTTTCCATCGACGAACTTTAATCTCGACCAATTTTTCACGTAACACACATCGAGCCAAAAACAAAAACAAAAATAGAAAACCTAAAAAAAAAAATCGACACCAGGCTTAAAACGCGATTCGTTCGATTAAAATAAAACCATGATTATTAGCGACGTGCGATAAGACACACACGAAACAAATTTTCCTTATCTCTCTTTTATCATTTACAAAAAAACAAATTTAATACTCGATTCACTTAGCGAAATTAACGTATTTACGTTTTTTTTTTTCTCTTCTCTTTCTCCTCTCAGTTTCTCCTCGAAACACACAACTCGTAAAAATTGATAACAACGTACACACGCGTGATAACGAACCAATTGGAGACAGAGAGAGAGAGAGAGAGAGAGAGAGAGAGGAACACGATGCGAGATCACGCGGCGCCCTCCGTACGAGCGAACGACGGCGGAAGGGCTCTGATCGTGTCACGAACGCGGCGCGAAATGATTCTCAACGGGGTTGTCTTGTTTTCAGAATGGAGCATGCGCACGCGCGCGATTGCGCACGGCGGCGTGCGAGGGGTTTATGTGCCAACGGACGTAGCGCAGACCGACTCGGACGTGTATCCTGAAGTCGTCGTCGTCGTCGGGCTCGTCGTCGGCTTGGTCGTCGTCGTCGTCTTGGTCGTCGTCGTCTTCGTCGTCGCTGAGAGAACGACGAGCTGATGTGATGCAGCAAGAAAGAAGAAGGAGGGGGCAAGGCGAAGGAGTCAGGGGGAGGGGGAGGAGGAGGAGGAGGATCTAGGAGCAAGAAGTACCAAAGTGGTAGTAGTGTGTGTTGGGTGGCGTTTGCGGTCGTATGTTTACTATATATGTATATATGGGGTAGCGAGAGATGCGCCAGTGGGCGTGATACGATGTTCGTTAGACAGCCGTTGCTTTCGGTCAACCCCCGGTGTTACGTAGCGACTATTTCCGTACAGCCCGATGACCTAGTCCTTGCATACGCTGTATTGCCTCCCTCCCTCTGACGGAGTAAGGTTCGTCGGTAGTTTCCTAAGGTGTGTAACGAGGACGAGGAACCCACGGAAAGGCAATCGAGGAAGGAAAAGGAAAGCTCTCGTTCTCTTTCACGACTCTGAGCGAAAAATCTGAGAGGGCGAAAAAACGAAATGTGTAATAACGAGAAATTTGTATCTTTTATTTTTTCTTCTTTTCTTTTCTTTTTCTTTTTTTTTTTTTACTTTCGCGAAGCTCGTTGGTGCTGTCCGACTCAGCGAAAAACGGAGGAATTAAATTATTCAGGCGGCTATTCTCGTATGGCACTTTTTTTTTATGAGATATATATATTTTTTTATAGGTGTCTATTATCGTAAAAAAATCGATAGATAAGAGGACGATGAGAAGAGATCGTTACCGTGAAAGGGGTCGATGCACTTTTAATGTTATTCGTCGTTTTGTCATTGTTAGTTTTTATGTTATTTCGATGGAAGAAGGAAGATGGAATATTAATTAATCGAATGGTAAATAATCTTGTTGACCTTCACGACGATTCTGAAATCCATGTTCATTTTCGAGTATCGAGAAGTTAAAATTTTGACTTTGTTTTTTCTTTTGTTTTTTTTTTTTTCAAAAAGAATTTTAATGCATGGATGCGTATGCAAATTTTGTTAGCACGTTGCAAATATCACGGTTTCATTTCCGTATGTAGAAATTTCACAAAACAGAGAAAAACGTAATTTTCCAATATTTCCTCTAATTGCATTATTGTTATTAAATTTAATGAATATAATAATTCGCATAAATTTCAATAAGCCTGTTGCGATTAAACGCGCTATAATGTTGATAAGCACAATGTAATTAAAATTGAATGACGACGGGATAAAAGAGAAGAATGAACAGGAATGTTTTCTCGATCGAGAATTGCCACGCACTTTAATTTATTCGAGCAGATACACTCAATAGATAAAACGAGGAAAATCATATGGAACCAACAACGACACCCACGAATTTATTTTTTTTACTCGTTCTGTTTTTCTTCATCCAATTAAACGACGAAATATTCACGCATCAAGCTCACCGCAAACAAAATCATAATCCATCGATTCCACAGCGCTGATAGCAAGAACACGCCACATTATTAGATATATAATCATAAATTCA
>JAPYZT010002784.1:0-16680 GCA_030522965.1 Tryphoninae sp. A BG-2022a
AGTAAACTTCTGTGGGTAACTTTCTTTTGGCAATAGTGGAATATTATTTTGAAATATTTTAAGAAACGGAAATGCCTAAGTACAGTTAAATACAACTTGTGAAATATTATTTGGAATTTTACAAAGTACTTACCTTCGAACCTTGTCGATTTCTTTACGCACAAGAGGCGACTGGCTCGCCTCGGCGAGCTTTTGTTCGCACCGGATTTCGTTCTCCAATCGATAAGAGCACCACGTGAGTTCGTGAATAGGTCCATAAGATATTTATATTTGTGCAAATAAATTGTAAACTGAAACATGGATGAATTCAGTACAAGATTAGTACGGTTTGTTAATGTGTTGGCTGAGAGTAGACATACGACCGCAAAGGGTTAAGTAATCCTCGACGTCGTTCGAGAACGATTAATGGTGTGCGTTAAACGAAGATTCCTCAAATTTCTCGCAGCTCGTTCGTTTTCACTTTTTCGATATTTCTTATTTTAAATTTCTTTTCTACTTAAATCCACAGTTCGCGAGAGAAATTGACGATCCCGAGCGATCTTTCGAGTCGTGAAATGTAAACTGGAACTGTGTCGTAGAAATTGCCCAAAAATCTTGCGTAAAAGCGACGACCACGCTTTCGGAAGTCACGATATATTCGATCGTCCTCGCATCGCGATCGTAAAAATAAAAACAGACTCACACACAATTAATAAAACGACGATTGCTCAATGTGAAATCGAATATCGAACGAAACAACGACGAAATAAACGCAATAAATTACAAAAATCGTCTCAATTCGATTTCAAAAAGCATAAAAAAGAAAACAAAAACATTCTCAAATCAATAAAAAAACGCAACGTAGCCATAAAACAAATTAACTAAAAATAACCAACGCATAAAAAATAATTAACACCGACGAGATTGCGAAAAAAAAAAATATAAAAAATCCATAAAAAATTACTCTGAAAAAATAAAAACAATCATAAAAATAAAACGAGATGCACTCGATGACGAAAGAGAGTTCCGGAGACGCGCGCCTCGAGTACGAGGAAGAAAAAAAGAAAAGGAAAAAAAAGTGAAAAAAAAAAAAAAATATTGGAATTCGACGGTGCCCGCGTAAGTCGGTCGATGAACCGCGCGCGCGTGCATCATACGACCGAGACTCATCTTCGAGACGACGGGTTCTCGTCGAACGCCACACGCCGGTCGGTCGGTGATATTTTTTTGAAAGTGAAACCCGACCGAGAAGTCTTTGGCTCGTCGAACGTCTCGCGGACCTCGTCGTCTCACACGTGAAAAGAATGCGTAGCTTTTTCCATGTGCAAGTCGCACGGGCAATAACGCACGGGGTAGTTTCTCTCGGGCGCACGCAGCGACACCTGCGCGAGCACCTCTTCCACCAAGTTGCGCGCATTCGATCCGGACGTGCATAACGGGCTGTCCGAAAATATTAATGGGATCTCGGAATGGACCGCGAGCTGAAGATATTATACATGCGTATGTACGATAACTTAAGACCAGAGAAGAGCAGGGGAGCACAAGGCTGGTTTATTCGGTAGTTTAGAAAGTTTCGAAAGAGGTTCATCATCGCCCTCGGGCGTGTCGCATCGCCGTTGAACATCGACATCCTTCCTCGTTCACAAATTTTGTTTCTGGATACCCATCTGTTACAGAAAAAGTAAAAAGAAATTATTATTTCGAATTATTTTGACTAATTTAATTTTTGTTAATTCATAATTGTTTGAAATTTTGCTCGACTTTAAAAACCTTGTCGGCGATAATTTGAATCGACTCGATCGGATTCTTTTTAATTAATAAAACATCTATATATATTTTGTTTGGAATTTTAAAGCCGAAGAAAGAAAGTGATTTTGCTTAATTCTAGTAGTTTGAATAGTTTTCTCTTGAGGAAGGCGAATTTCTGATATATTGGCTGATATTAAGAACGTGATTTAAAAAGAAACGTCCTCGGTCGAATCGTTTCCGTGCATTCACATCGCAGATTCGTCAAACCACGTGAGATCGTAGAGGCGGCACTTTTGAGTACGTCCAAGATAGGCCACGGTAATGAAACGATCGGGACGACGAGAAACTCTTTCTCTCATAACATTCTCGTGACATCGATCCTGGACGATAAGTCTAGAACCACGAATCGTGCGTCGTAATTTATTCCAGATTCCAAAATATGCAAAGATATCCGATCCTCATTGGAGAAGAAGCCTTCATTTGACGACTCATTTATTTCAATCTTATTTTCATCGCGAAGCGTCGACGCGATAAATTTCTCTCTCGGTCGTGGAATGCGTGACATTGATTTCCAACGATATGCGTCCTTGAGCCGGTTTTTATTGCAGCTGTGCTTACTTTGCAAAGTAATTCAATCTAAAATATTATTATTATTATTATTGTTATATTTATTATCATTATTATTATTATTATTTCCGAGTTCTTCCTCCGCGAGAGAACACCGTGCTGCCAGTCATCGTGCGGTGGCCAAACATTGTACTATTTCCTTTTTTCCTGCCGCAAGAAAAACGGGAATGAACCATGAATAATTGAGGACTATAAGAGAATTATCCTTGTACATTAATCCCGCTCAATACTGTATGTTCCCGCCTGATGGCGCTGCCGGCAGGTGGTCCGGTAAAATCGCGTGAAAGCGCTCGCGGTGTAAACTTTCGATACGCAGCCATCGAGGAGGTCCACGAGCGATATCGAAGTCTGGATGCACGCGAATCTTTTACTTTTCTCAATTAAAAACTTCGCATTCTCAAACGGAATTCTACTTCGTTACACATGATGTAAACAAAAAAAGTTTCGACCAAAAAAAAAAATTTCACAGTTTTCAGATTAATTAACGTTACTAACCTTAATTCCCAAAGCTCTTCGCTGTTTCTTTCTGTGGTTTTCGTCTCCAGTCACGTATTCCACATTATTTCAATAATGGAAACTCCAGTCGCGTAATTACAATGAAAATAAAACAAATAATTTTCAGAAATATTCGTTTAAAACGTTTGTGTAATTTATTCACGTACTTATCGTCTCGTCCGGGATCTTTTATTTTCCAAGATTGATCTTGCTGAGTCTTGTCCGTAGACGTTTAATGGCGCAAGCCAGGCACAATGACGCGAGTAGAGAAAAACATAAGGAGTTGGGGTGCGGCGCGCGCATCCCAACAACTGGCGTGACGCCGCTTCGTAAATGTCAAGTCGCCATTTTCTCTGGCATCGCGAAATTACGTCCTCGTTGCTCGCTTCTTTCTTTTTCCATACTTTGCAGTCTACGTGCATGAGAGAATTCACGAATTTTATGGCGTGGCGATACGTTAAGCCGTTGATACTTCTCGGTTTCGTTTGCCGCACCATTTCTATACAGACACGTGCGTGGGAATAGCGTGCCATTCTTTCTTCTTCCTATTATCCGTTCGCTCGTTCTACCGATGGCATGAGATTGCCCTGCGGCGATAAGACAAATTTCCAACTCTTCGATTCATTCGACGCGCTATTGTCTATTATTAACACATTCGGGACATCAATCGTAACCTCAATGTGTCAAAAGAACAAACTGCAAATTCCACCTTGGGTTAAACAAACACTGTACACAGACTCTCTTTTTTCCCGATGGAATGCAAATGGCGTGTTGCGAAATTTCGCCATTTTTGGAGGGCGCCACTGTGTCGATTAGACAACCCTCTGTATGGTAAAAAATTGCACGGTATTTTCGTAATTACAGGGCGCGTGGAGAGATGGCGCGACAATCGTTAATTAAATAATCATCAATGTAATGCAAACGGCTGGGGCTAGATGGCATTGCTGTAGTCCTAACATGTTTCTTTAATAAAAAAAACGATCAATGTATAATCACTAGAATAATTAACTTCTCTAGAAAACTTCCGATAAAATATTTATTCCGATCGTTTTCTATGCAAAAACTTTGTGTCCTATTAGCAGGCGAAATTTGTATCTCGGTTTTATCAATCCCGATTATCGACAAAATACAATATTGAATAGTTTGCCATAATAACTGGTTTAACGACGCCACTGCGTCGATTAGACAATCCTTTATACGGTAAAAAGTTGAACGAGATTTCTGTAATTACAGCTCGTGTCAAGAGATGTCGCGACAATCGTTGATTAAATAATCATCAATGTAATGCAAACGACTGGGGCTAGATGGCGTTGGCGTAGCCCTAACATATTTCTTTAATAAAAAAAACGATGAATGTATAATCACTAGAATAATTGACTTCTCTAGAAAACTTCCGAAAAACATTTATTCTAATAGTTTTCTATGCAAAAACTTCGTGTGCTATTAGCAGGCGAAATTTGTATCTCGCTTTTTTCAATCCCGAGTTATCGACAAAATACAATATTGAATAGTTTGCCATAATAGCGTCGTTTAACGACGAGGTTTGTCTTCTTTTCTCTTTCGTAGAAACGTTCCGGAGACTTTCCCCTCGCAATATACATATATGCATGCATTTACATTTTTCTATTGACATCTATCGGCGGAAGGGGACCCGCACAGGTTCCTCTTTCTTCCAATAATATTCGTTCGTTTTGTCAAGTCGTTTAGCGTCTTCGTAAGTAGCGTATCAACATAGAGCGCTCAGTAGCTATTCGAGATTGCGTTACCCAAAGTACACGCGTGAAACGGCGACGTCTTTTCTCCACTTTGCGATGAGTCGACGCGCGCCAGGAACGGTTTCGTTCGTACGAGCGTTTCATTTCACCCAACGAGCATGAAAGTTACAAGCGTAAACAAGGCGCCTCTCGCGGCAACTTTTATCATCTTCCATAGATAGATATATACATGTATATATATTTATGCTGGTTTACTGCGAACATAGCCAAAGGCTAAGATGAGTTTGTAGAAACGTGCGAACCTCGCCTACGTTAGCACGAGGGTAAGAAATATGCCTACGTATATATGTACGTATGTATGAATACACACTATGAATACGCATGATATACAGCAATATAATAACGCACCGGTATTATTATACGAGACAGCTTGGGCACGTTTCTTTTACGACTGACCGTACAAAGATGACGAGATGAGTTATCATCCTTCCCGTCTCCTTATTTCACGTTGAAGGAAACAAAAACTTTACGAATGTACGTGCTCAATTACACCCGCACGAAGCCGCAAGCTAATTACAGAGCCACCGGTAAACGAAGACCGTGCGATACTTCGATGGCGAATGAACGTAAAACAAAAAACATTCTCGATGGTAGTACAATTATATCGAGGTAACATCCTTGCATTATTTTTTTCTTCCATGAACATTCAACGAGCTTGATAATGATGGAAAGAAATTATCAAAACCTAATGACACGGTTTTCAACGTAATTTGTGAGGTTTGTGAGATGAAAAGAAATAACTAATATTTTTTGGTCGCAGTTTCCGGTTGATAGTGAAGTATCAGTCATATGGTTTGAGCTACAATTTCTATAAAGAAAATTCTGTGAGAACAGAATGAAAGGAAGAGGATAGTTCTTGTATGATGGACAATTGGACAACGAAACACGCCTGAGGCTGACCGATTATGAATATAGAACTAAATATTACAAATGGTTTATCAACGTACACACAGAAATTGCCTATTAGCATATTAGTCTTCAGCTCAAAGAATGGCGATCACTGACGTAAAGCTATCAATTGTAAATTCACTATTTTACCAACAATGATAATTACAATAGATCATGAGAAATATTTCTAAAGTTCTTACTTGTACACATACATACACTTTTATATATCTACACGTGATACAGGCACCTGCAGTCTAAAGAGAAAAAAGGATTGAAAAAGCTGCCTCGTAATGTCGTGTAAATGAATCCTAGCTCGGCACTATCTACGTATTCATAAAAGAAAAAAAAAAGTTACATAAGCGCAGGTAAACGCCCGGTTGCGAGTCCCCCTCGTCGACGATCCCGTTGTATTCACCGAGCTACTCTGGGACTTATAACACACTCTCGCTACAGCTACGACACGAGCTGGTAGAGTTCTACAAAGCCGAGAAGATCGGTAGAGCATGTTTGTCATTGCTTTTAGGAAAGAGAAAATGCCTCGAGGCCAGGAAAGAAGTTTAAGTCTTGTGAATCTTCTTTAGATTGTCACGTATATAGAGATATACGTATATATCTTATACACTGTGTATAACGCTAACGGTAAACAGCGAGATTGACTCTCGATCGTTGCATGATAATATAGTCGAAAGGTTGTAAAACGCGTGAATGAAAAGTCCTCACGGGTTATTACTCTCGAGTCTCCTTGAAAACGATGGCTCTTGGAACGCGATAGAAAATTGATTACTACATTCCGGAAATTCTTTTTCCTACTAATCTTGACTCTACTTTCTGAGTGTTTTTTCATAGTATTAAAGTTTCTTTATATACTTTGTAATAATACTGTTTTTGTCGGCAGCAACCTACTGTTATTTTAATTGTAAAATCGTTGAATGAAAGTTTACTTAGGAAAATATCTCGCTGACCGCAATCCTTAATCAACTCTTCTTTTTCTCATTTTTCAGAGAACAGTGATCCTATTAGCAAGCGTGTTCGTTGTCGTGGCAATCGGCTCATCGTTTGCCGAGAATTCTCATCGACCTCCGATCAAGCTCGACAAGAGCCTTCGTCGTGCCTTGCTGAAAGCGTTGGCTGATCTCGAATCGGAGTCTGCGGAGCAGAAGAGTTTGACGGAATCCAGAGATGCGAACAAGGATGATCTTGATCTTTCGACAACGGGTGACATGTCGATGGGCAATGATCAAACTATTAAGTCGGTGAATCCCGTGCGTGGAACAATATTCTCATTCGATGGTTTTCCTAGTGACGACGAGACACCTAACGAAGATAACCTCCAAAATTCCACTTACGTCGAGATCGACAAGTACGTCGCGTCTGAAAATCAAAGAAAGACATCAGAAACGAAAAATACCGTAAACGAAGTGAAGAATTTTCAAGCACACGAAATCGTCCTTCCAGACAAGTCATCGGCAATTTACGACAAGAATTCCGAGCTGGTTTACGATCAAGTTGGAACAAGAAGCGTTAAAACGTCGTCGTCGAGCAACGATGTTATCGATCATTCCAACGTCAAGCAATCGAACAACTTTCCCGAGAGTCTTGCCATAAGTTCGAGCAACGGCATAGCTCAAGCTAATGCACTTGTTGCACCAAGTCCAACAGTCTCGAGTCCGATCGCACCAGCAACACCAACGAACTCTACACCCGCCGCCATCTTATCATCCTCGGTTACTTCGTCACCGAAGGACGACAGCAGCGCCACGAAGACCAAGAAGGAGGAACAAGAAGTTAAAATATTTCAGGCTCCACTCGTCGCGGCTTTCACAGTCCAACAAGATGAGCGTGGTGTGCCGAAGAGTGTTGTGCCAATTTACAGCTCGACCGGTGATGGACAAGCTCTGACACTCCAGGAACAATTGGATTTCAAGCAAAAACTTCTGGAGAAACAGCTGGCCGAATTGCAGGCTCAGCAGATTCAGCAGACTCAGTTCATTGTCAGACAACAGCAGATCTACGAGCAACAGTTGAGACAAAAACAACAACAGCAATTGTTCATTCAGGAACAGGAGAGAATAAAACAGCTGCAGGAAGAACAGTTGAGGATAAAACAGTTGGAGGAACAAACAAGGCTACAACAGTTGGAGGAACAAACGAAACTCCTTGAGGAACAGAGATCTTATCAATTGCAACAGCAGAAAATTTCACAACAATTTGCCCAGAGTCAACAGAATAGCTTACTGTCACTTCAGCCTCCTTTCAAAACTTCCAATGTCAATGTTCAACCTAGTCTTACTCTGGAACTGCCAAAAACTGCTCTACCGCCGACCTTCCACTCGTCTTATCAAGATCAGTTGAGAATCCAGCAGTTGCAGCGCCAGCAACAACTTCAGCGTCAACAACAGCGACAGGCAACCTTGCAACAGCAACAACAACTTCAGCAACAACGACAACAACTATTGCTCCAACAGCAACCACTCCAGCAGAGCTTCGCTACTTTTCCCCTTGACTTTCAACCACCAACCTCGGTTTCCCCCCCGAGATTTAACAGACAGGAGGCTTTTGGTAACGTAGGCAATTTTGGATTCAACGAGAACAGTCGACAGCAACATCAGACAAGCAATAGTCGAAATCATTTTGGATTCAACAATCAGCTGTCCAGAGCACCGCAAACTTTTTCTTACAATCCTTATTTAACGCAACAAACACAGTCCCAACAACAATACAAACCACAAAGGCCTCAGACACCAGCCAAACAGATTCAACATTTGTTGTACCAGTCAGGCCTTGCCGGTGATCTAGGAACCGTTCAAGGCACTGGAGGACAGGAGGATCTGAATATCGTTTCTAAAGTTCTGGCTCTAAATGTTGGCTCTCTACCGTCCAAGAGTGCTCGATATAACAACTTTGCCAATAATGCGTGAGATGCCAAATTTGTTGATTTTTTTCTTTCTCATAGGGGAAAGTAAAAATGTGTTCCATATATATACTAACACAAATTCTCGCATTGTCTATCAATAGCCAAAATAATGTGCGGGTTGCAACAGGAGCAGTTGAGAAAAATTGGAGAGATTCTAATGTGTCTGAACATAAAGAAAAATTATAACCATCTCAAAAATTGTCGCCAGATCCGAACCATAGAGGAGAGTAAAAAGACAACAGAAATACCAGTAATAAGGTGAAATCGAGGGTGGAGTTTTCAGTGAACCGAGTGCAAAAGTTGTTATTATGTACAAGAACTTGTAATTTTGTCGAGTTGCTATGTTAAGAGAGCAAGAGAAAGAGAGACTCTAGAAAATATGAGACGGTGCACAACGCATAAGATCAAGTACTCTGTGGGAAGTGTTCTCTTTCTCTCTCTCCTTACCAACTTCAGAAATTGGTGGCGAGGAAAAAAACAAATCGAAGATCAAACATTTTGTTAACCTATTTAATATATATATGAGATTAAAAATATCACACATTTATGTGTATATATATATATATATATATATATATATATATATATATATTTTGTTATAAATACATAAATGTGTGCTATTAGAAAGGATATATATTTTCGCTCCAATTATTGCAGATCCAAATACGTGACGAGCCAGTAGTAATAATAACCATAATAACAATAATGAAGGATTCGTGCTCGATCGAGGGAAACTGTCGGTGAGACGCTATCGTCAACATTGAATCTATGAAGCTATACAGGAATCGCGTACAGTACAAGTATTCGTATAACGTCATTCCTGCACTAACTTTCCTTCTCGTCTTGCAATAAATCCACGAGAGGAACGAGCTGAAGTGTTCCATGTATAATTTTTACTGCAGCTTCCCCTCGCTTATATGTATATGTATATAGGTATATAACGAGGGAGCCACAGTTCCTTAACAAGTTTAATGATTTTAATTACAAATGTTGGTCGTATGCAACGCGAAATACTCCCTTCGTTTCTCTTTCGCCAGTGTCCCTCCTCTGCGCTCAAGCTCGTCACGAATACGAGTAGAAAACCGATGAAAAAGCATAGAGAAAGAAAAAAATTGGACCGTCGCTTATACGTCTCGACGAGGGATGTCTCTGTTCTGTAAACGACCAGTTACGTAAATAATGCACTCCTCGGTACTTTGAGTTGCATTGCGACACTAGGTCTCGTTCTCTCAATGTGAGAAAGCACAATGAGACACGTAATAACGTGTAATGTACTCCGGTTCATCATGTCCAATGTTTCAGGCGAAATGGAAAAGAAAAAGCATCGAACCCTAGAAACATAAGTGAAATAAGCTCATTATGTACCATTATCACGTTGCAATATAATAATTTTCTTACTTTTTCCACCTTCGAGCAATTCGCAAGAGTCGAGGTACTCGTGCTTTGCTCAATGCTCAAAGAGAGAGAAAAGAACGTTTAGCCTTCTTTCAACTTGTGAGAGATGAAAAAAAATGTGTATCTTATTTCTTTGTTCAATACAAATGTAATTTATGAGGCGAGTTTTACCGCTCTGCCTTTCAGGTATAATATAATAATATGATATAATATATTGTAGTAACATATGTATCACGATATGATATGTGTATGTACATGTTTATGTTTAATAATAGAGAAATATCGAGAAATGTGTCGTGTGGTAAGGGGTCGTTGAGGTTATACCTTGTTCCATGTCTAAATCATACCACGCACCACTAGCACCCTCCAATATTCACATGGAAATCGTCCTCGATCGGTATAACATATAGAAAACTTTCTCCTGTCGGTATACGATGGAAATACATAACCTGGGAGAGTATCTTTTACAATGCCCTCGACCTGGGGTCTCTCGTGTACCATTTCGCCACATTTGTGTTCGCATTGTGTTTGTATTCCGTCTACAATGGTATTAATCCGTCCTCAATTTCACAAAACATTTGGCACAGATTCCTGGATTTCTCTCTCCACGAGTACGACATCGATCGGTCGCGTCGTCGGTGGTTGCATACCCTGAAGTCAACTGTCACGGAAATAAGATCGAGCTATAGCGCTGTATCACGGATTTTCAATTATGTATGGTTGGGGAATCATTTTCTTGGGTTTACCGCAGAGCTATAGTTTCTCAATGGGTTATAATTACCTGTGATAAAATCACGAAATACGCGACCATTTATTGTTCCGAAGAGGAAATGGGAATAATTGAATAATAGGTCCTTGGATGAAGAACGACGAAAAAATTCTAAATTGCTTCGTAATTATGGAATTTGCATGTATAATTTGTTGCAAGAATGACACAAGCATAAAACACTTTCGGAATGACAGCATAATTAAGATCGTACGGATTTATGACTTAGGTTGATTCGGATTGTACGACACGGGCGCCACCTAACGGCAACGGCATGTTCCGACACTAGTACGACAGATATCGGGTACGACCAGTACGACAAATATAATGGTGATATTCGTGTTGCGCGGGAAATTTCCGATTCCCTAACCTCCAATTTAAGCCTTTTTGGGCGAAAAAATATTTTGACTTTCGGTACCTAGCGATAGTCGTGATTTAGTTTTGTGACTTTGGAGGTATGGAGGGGTCAACAATTTATTTCGCCTACAAAGATTTCCGATGGTCAGTTCGGAATCGAAAATTTCCCGCGCAATATGAATATCATGGTTACACGCCGTTTTGGAGCAAAACAGAAATTGGACCCATCGCCTAAGCGTTTTTTTGCAAGTGGGGATCTTGAATATCGCGATTTTCAAAGTGTCCGCACGGTCACAAAAATTGAAGGAGTCGGATGATTCTTGGCTAGTTCTCAAATAGTTAGCACGTTCTCCGAACAGTTATTCGTGCAATTGTCTGTTGGACGGGCGAGAACGGAGATAGAGCATCGCGCATCGTCGATTGTTCGAGGTTACGGCATATCCATCGAAATCGGCCATGTATTCCATTCCGGTGAATTTTGATCGTTCAAAAAATGTAAGAACTTATGTGAATCGGAAATTTGTTACTGATGACTAACGAATGGGCTGGCACTCGAATTTATCAGTGAAAACGTCAAAAAACTGAATATTTCCGGAAATTGAAATATATCATGATTATAGTAGTGTTATTCGTGTTGCTTTTTCCGGTTCCGTTCCAGTTGCTCCGCTGCGCTCGGGCCGTATAGTGGCGCCTCGCGGCCGAAGGTGGCAATCACTAGAAGCTTGTGGACATTAATACCGATGGAAGATCCGAGAATAAATAGAATTCTATTTTATCGATAAAACATTGTATGCCGGTAAGGAACATGACAATAAATGTTCGAATTCACTCCGAAAGTAAACATAAAGTAACTGCAATATATTTAAAACTAAACTAAAAATAACTTCGATATCTTCCAAGGAAAGCGAAAAGTAAGGAAATACAACAAATAACGCAGAGGGTCAAGTTCTCCAAACATAACCTCGAATTGATAAAATGACAGACGAAAAATTGTATTATCTTGACGAGACATCTATGAAAAATAATAAAAGGGTAGTTAATCTCAAGGGAAAACACGAAGGAAATAATGAGAACCAAGTTGACACAACTGATAAAATGCCCAGGTGAGTACTTTACAAAGATAACATCATATATATTCGAATTGCCGGTCGTTAGGAACACATACGTACACTTGTTTGTTTACGATCATACAATTTGCCAAACAATGATATCGATTTTTTTTTGAAGACCAACAGTTAAGTATCGTCTCTTGATAATCTGACCGGGGCTTGAAAAAGCACATATCTCTAAAAACTGGAAATATGGAAGGGAAAAACGAGAGGAATTCTCATCAGGAAGGACTAAAAGCAGGTTTGTACGCTACTCTTACTATTGTCATCTAAATACACTTGGCATACAATCTATGACCCGCTCGAGAAGAATGTTTGATACAAAGGAAAAAATACATTTCATAATATTTTGTATAATTAAATAAAATGGCTTTTTTCAAATTGATTTGTTTACTATATCAAATTTGACAAAGTTTAAACTCTGTTCGACGATTCGACTATAACATTACGCATAAATTCTTTACGGAAGTTAAAAGTGTTGACGTAGGTTTGATTTGATTGCTTAAATATTTACATCGTGTGTTGATCACATATGTACATCTATATAAATGCTTGTGCTTGTGGGTGTGTGTTGCGTTGCAACTCATCAAGCGGCTTTGCTTTGATCTATAAAATGTAATGGCAATCCACTGAAGGTTGAGCAAGACGTGTTATGTCTTTGAACGCGATTTTTTTAAACATCTATCTATCTGTTAATGATTTTTCATCGAGTTTGTTTTTATAGCTATCCGCGCTGATAGCAACAAAAGTACCAATCGTTTGAAACATGTGCGGTGATCTTTATGATTAAGTGCGATGCATTGAAAGGTTTTGTGACGAAAAAACACCAAGGACACCAAGGATATTTTTTCGTGATCGAAGAACGTATTAACGGATATCGACTTTATGCAAGATCACTAACGTCGAGCGAAAGGTCAGTAGAAAAGCGACAACTGTTAAAATTAACGATCCACTCAATCCGCATTGTCCCCCTGGGACGTGAGTTGTATCGTCTTCCATATTAAATTTAAAGGTATTGTTTGGGAAATTATTATAGACGATACGATCTTCGAGAGGCTGAACAGGACGGAAATTGTGTGTGAGCTTTTCACCCTCGGCAGTCCTCACGTCTCGGAACGCTGCAATCTACAAAACATAACCAGAGAGTAAAAGACTGGCACTGGCATAAAGAGATAATTTCTTATTTCTCTTTTCATTACCTGTTTGTGAGACAATTGGAGACTATAAACAAAATCGATCCATGTAACAACTTCCGAACAAGGTGGTGTTGTCAACGATCCGTTATAGGTGAAGTATCTGTTCATATCTGCATCTTTTGGTACAAGGATCGCCTCGATGATCAAATCTTCGGGGAGTTTCAGTTTCGAGTCGAGACCCTCTATTTTCGATAGCGCATCAACGATATTCTTGTACGTTGGATTATCTTCCTCACTCGCCTTTCGGATAAAATGATAAATTAATCCTAAGATCAATAAAAGATCCAGTGATCTTGTTAAATGCAATTTCTTTTTGTTATACCTCGAAGAAGTAAGCCAGAACGGCGAGTCCGTCCGAGTAATCAACAGCAGCGGCCATCGACCCATAAGATTGTTTATAAAAAACTGCGTGTAGTTCCATAGCGAAGGAATGATTGTTTATCATATCTTCCGAGCCCTCCAAGTCATTCGTTCCCCAGTGAAAGTGGAGCTGCTCGAATACGTAACTATCCTCACCGAGGGGACCACCAGAAATTTGTGCGCTCTCAGAATTATTCATTCTTAGCATAACTGAAAAATATACATACTTCTATTATTTCACGTTGTCATCTTAAAGAGACAATTAAATAGATCGGTGGAGTATTCGCGATGAGACAAGTATGAAATTCTTTCCGTTTCGTCGCGAACAATTTGCACACTTTATCTCTGCGTGCATTTGCGTGCATCTCAAGTCGACCGTGCTAATTGTCCGTTGCCAAGATCACGCTTGGATCATCGTCCGGAAGAAATTCGAGATATTCAGACAAGCATGCAACATGGAGGGCGTTTTTTTCTTTAAACATTCTCATGCGTACTAGAAACATTTTACCGCTGAATCTAAGGCCTCTAACGAGATTTATGTTTGCAGGTTGTAGCAAGATTACATCGCTCCAATTGTTCGATAGAAAATCGATTCGATTCATGAAGGTTGCGCAATAGTGATTAACGACGATGAGCCTCGAATCAGGAAATAAAAGACAAGCCTACGTATGTGCAATGGAAAGGGGATCCAGCTTTTCATCACGCCAGTTACACCAGCAATCCGGATGTACCGATACATAGTATCTCGAAGGACGTGCACCGTTTACTTTTTGTTAACAGTTTTTCTTTATCCTCGTTCGACCACGTTATGACAATGAATGTGTCTTACGCGATCGTCGGAATGATTTGCGTATCATTACGAATTCATAATTCGATTCGAGATATTATCGCACACTTTATCTTTATAATTCATGTCATGGATTATTGGGAAAGGCTTCTTATGCCAGTTTTTGCATTTTACAAAATTATAATTAATCAAGGATAATATGATAATTATTATAATTACACAAAGAGACTCGTTCGAATAGCAATCATTGTTCGAGGATGTTTTTACCTAGTTAATGTTTTCTTTCGATATGAAAATGTCACGTTGCGTTATAATAGAAGTGCAGTGGTCGATCGAAGACTAATATAATCGCAATCGATTCGTTATATAGAGCGATAATAATAATGAGAAAAAAATACAAGACACTCGAGTATAGTTTTTCCAATGTCGCGCTTCGTATTAAGGCTACGTGCTCGGTTATGACCGATGAAATACGAAACTAGGGACAGCTCTCCGTTCGAAAGTGTCTCCAATTCGTATTTGGACACACAATTTTTTAACCGAATTGTGTCGAATTACTCTCAGGGACGACAAATGTTTCACTAAAAAAAGATTGTAAAAAAAAGCGTCTATATTTTATTGTCATGGAAATAGGAAGGAGCGTGCGGACAGACCTGAGGTCGAAGGAGTCAAGTCGATTCGTACAGTTTAACATTATTGTTGAGTAAAATCGAACGTGCGGTTAATTCTAAATTCCTTACCGGTATGACCATTGTTCATGAGATACGTGCCACGGGGTTCGTCAAGACCGCTGAATTTCAGAGACGGTAGATTCGTATTTTTAACTCTGTGTTCCTCGATATTTATCGGCGATTGGTGTTTACCCACACACGTATTATAATTCTCGCCCCAGTGCGATGGGCCTAAGGAGCAAGGAAAAAAACATATACACACAAAATATATAAAAATAGTTTTTTTAAAATGCATGTCAAGTCGATAAAAGCGAATGTTTTATGTAAAAGACTCACCGTGCTGTCCATCGTAGCTAAAGTCCTGACTGGCAAGTCCGAGACCTGAGAAAAATAATTCGTTGAAGAAAATTTTCATCAGAACCAAGGAAAATATTGCGTACAATATTTGTAATAAATTGTTCTCGTATTGTGAAATAATCATCGATGCTTCTTATAATTGCGCAGGAAAAGTCAGTAATGGAAATGTTGTCTAGGCTCGAACTATTTACCGTTATAACTAGTTTTCCGCGACTGGACACTTCGATTAATACGCATAAGTCTCTCGATACAATAAACAGAACTCGCTGACAATGGGATATTGAATATACCCAGCGTTCTTTTTGTAACTTCTCGTACGTATTTACATTCTTATTAATGTACGCGCGTTGAGTCACATTTCAATCAACGGGGATGATTAAAAAAAAATACTGTAATTACTCGGTTTTGATTACCATTTAAATTCTTCGACTCGTCCCGATTGCACAATTAACACGATGTAAGATATATGTACGCGTTGAATAATTAGCAATAATTTCAGACGTAGCAAAGAATCGCCTCGTGTCTCGACAGAAATCAAAGTCGTTGGCGTTTCATGAACGAAAGATATCGCACGTACCGATTTTTCTTTTTTAAATTTATCGGTCGATGAGTAAGAAAATGTGTCTGAGAAACGTGCCTCAGCTTTCTCGTATATCTTTGGCTTTTTTTTCTGTCGAGACACGAAACTTGAGAAATATCGTTATCCAATGTTTGTCTCTAGCATGTCGAATAGTACGTTTGGAATGTTTTTAATCGACTCGAGGTAACGATATTTCTCTTTCGCAATTTGTTTTATTACTTACAATTAGACGGAGTAATTTAAAGTATTTTTTTTTGCATTTTGAGCGTTGCGAATAATTTTTTCTTTTTGTTTTGGGGAAAATAACGTTGTGTCTCTGACGTATGGCAAGTGGGGATGAATGAAGCGAGAACGGAGCGAGCAATTAGCCACGCGAATCTATAGAAAGTTTCTCATTTCCCGAACTTTGTGCTCGACGATGTTCGTCAAGGAAACTTCAATAGGATTGGCTACAATAATTCGACCAAGAGGTACGAATCGATCGTTAAAATGTTTGCGCTGTAACGAAGATTAGTTTAGAAGCGTAGACAAGAATTAATTGTCCAAAACGAATTCATTTCGAATTCAGATAAACAGAATAAATAAAATAAATAAATAAAATAAATAAAATAAATAAAATAAATAAAATAAATAAAATAAATAAAATAAATAAAATAAATAAAATAAATAAAATAA
>JAPYZT010002785.1:0-30338 GCA_030522965.1 Tryphoninae sp. A BG-2022a
ACTGATGAGTCCAACATGAAAGTTTTTTCTATTTCGGGATTATAAACAGTTACATGGATTAAGCGGTTTGGAAAGTAGTAATTCTAGATTGTGATCGCAGTTTTGGTTGATTTTTTGAAATTTTTATTCTTCCTCGATCTTTCCTTGCTAATCTTACCATAGAGTGGACTCATTTTTATATAAAATGGTGAAACTCAAACCGGGTGAACAAATTGATGTTAATATAATACGTATTAATATTTTGACCCCAGGCATTCGCAGAAAATATCTTTTTTGGAAGTAATGTTATACTAATAAACGAGAAGTACATTATCGTGGTTCATATTCCCCGAGTTTAAGGCGTATATTGCAATGTAGATGTAGTCTCGAATTATAATAGGTGGGAGAAGGACAAGGCTTCGATACACCGGATGCACCCAAACCAACAAGCCGGGAACTTCCGGTCGAGTAGCGAAACAATCGGAGATTGTGTCTTGGAGAATTTTATTATTATCCTCGTACCGTTAACCGAAAGGGATAGCGGTCACGTTGATCGGATAAAAATTATTTCCTAATCTTCAAAATTTCACCCGATTAAACAATTTATTTTTAATGATTATTCATGCACCACACGATGTCCGATTTCTCATGATCGAAAGGTATTTTAATTGCATTAATTGAAATTTAATGAATACTTATACATTTAATTGAAACGAGTCTTATCCTTTAATCTTGACTAATCAATTTTGTTGTTACGACTTGTTCGAGTGCGAATAGCTATTGATAAAGGATGTCGCAAATAGAACACGCACAGAGCCATTTGCCAGAATATTTTTCAACAAAAATATGGACTTTTCACTAAAATCCACTTTTTACAACATCCAATAAAAGAATCTATTAAAATAATTGTTTTTCCGTAACGCAAATTTGTAAAAATCAATGATCCAGCTTTACAAATACATTCCAAAATTATTGTAAATGAAATCAGTCTAGACTATTTTTCAAACAAGTTATAGGCCTTTCAGTGAAAAATTGTCTTTTTACCAAATCCCCCAAAAAAATGTTAACATCCGCTTCAAAATTGTCGGTAAAGAAGGCTTGTCACGTCGCCTTAAAAGGTAAAGGTAAAGAATGCACGTGCGAAAACGACGAATTATAATACAAAATTAGATTTATTCATAAATAACAAATATATAAGTTACATGGCGATCCGGCCTTATCGGTCGGATTTATAAATAATTAATCATTGGGCAAAACTATGGAGCGTGCGAGATGCTGACTAAGAGCTCGTCGATCCTCGCGAGTCTCTTCTCTCGTTGCAAATCCTGTGTAGATTATCCAACGAGATATTCTGTTCTTTTGTTTCGTCTCGGAGGTCGTGAACTCCGGGGGAGAGGGAAGGGGGGCGAGTGTGTTTCACGAGTGGTCCAGGGCCGGCACCGTTCAATATATATATAAATATAATCACGGTATCGTTATGATCCCTTGACACATCGCGATGAAAAAAAGCCTCGTTGCACACGGCTCTTCTTCTTTTAATGATCACACCCAATTTTTGCGTCGTTTTAACTGCATAGTCCAAGTCTACGTCCTTCGTGGCGTCTCTCAGTCGTCGTTAACGTTTATGTCTCGTATTTTAAGCCATTTTGTTTTACTATTTCGTCAAAAATGTCATTCACTGTCCAGTGTCGATTCGTCGTCGATCATGTATGTCACAGTCGCGTTTAGTCCATTTCCGTTAATCCTTTGTCTCGTATTTTAGGTCTTCCGTCTTGTACCGTCGCGTTTCAAATAAAAACTGTTTTCGTTCCGTTCGTCGTGAGTAAAAAAAATGAAAAGTCAAAGTTGAATCGGGTATGGATCGTTAATCGAGCGCATCCGATTAAAAAAAAAAGAAACAAAGAAATCGGATGCGTCACGTGTTCTCCCCGCAGGCGCGATTTTTTCTGTTTAGCCGTCGCCACGGCATGAGTGAGGTTGAGCTTTAAATAGTTTTTTTTTTCTAATGTCGAGGGACGATTTGAAGTACGTTTTTCTTCTCTCTCTTTCTTCTACTTCCACTTTCTCTTATCCTCCTGTTTTCCTTCGGTTCCTTATCTCGAACCCGGAGCTTTTAGTTAGCTACCGGTTTGTACGCGTTGTAAGCGAGATCGGAAGCCGATCGTGCCCAACCGTGATGCTCGTGATGCTCCTCGTGTCCGTGAGAAACCGGATGAGCGACGACCTCGTAGCTCTGATTTTTCGCGGCGAGAAGCTTCTGAAGCGCGATTATGAGAGATATGATGAGAGCGATCTTGGCGACGACGAGAGCCTTGAAGGCGAGCAGAGCCAGTCCACCGAGAGCAATGGGGATGAGAGCAGCGGCCTTGAGCTTCAGGAGAAGGAGGATCGGCAGGAGAGATTTGACGATCTTCTTCTTCTTGCCACGAGCTGTTTTCCCAAGATAAGAAACAAATTAAATATGCCGATTTTTTAACGATCATTCATAAATTTTAAATAAACGACGATGTGCGTTTGCTCGTTAAGATCAATTTGATCGAGTTGCCATGATAAATATCACTCGAGCAAATGTTTTCTTCGTCTTTATTTTATTTTTTCATATTGGAAATTTAAAAATTACCTTCATCGAACGAGCGCGAAACATCCTCGGGGAGGCTCAGCTCGACCGTGTGCGTCGAGAGGAACTTGCCAGCTCTGTCGAGAAGAGCTTCATCAACGGCAGCTTCGCGGGCCTCGACCTCGGTGGGCAGAGTAGCCTCGATATCGTTCAGCGACCTTGCATTGTCAGCACGGCTGTAACAAACGAAATACAATCGTCGTTACATATTTGTCACAGATTTACATTGCGCGATTATGTAATATTCCAATATTGAAGTTTCGTTGTACACAGAGACGAAAAATTTCATTGAGTCCTGTAAAAACTTCATTGAGAAAGTGTCGTGAATGAACCGAGTGATCGTAAAAAAAAACGAAACAGAACTGCCATCTTTCATTGACAAATATCTTCGCGAATGAAATCCAACCGGATGAGAAATTGAGCGAATACGAGTCTCATTGATAAGGAGTTACGCTTCAATCGATCGTCGAGTGAAAACGAATTATCGACGATAGCGAAAGGATCGTGATGTTTTTTTTTTCTTCGCATTCGATTATAAGAGCGAGGATTTCGTAGATGCAACAATCGACGATTTCACTTTCATTCGAGTTGGACAAAAAATCAGTTCGTACAACCTAGGCTTCAAAACAAAAAAAAAATACGAGAATTCTTACCTAGACTTGGCCTCCTCGGTCTGAACGATCTTGAAGCCATCGATGATGTTGATATCGGCAGATCTTGCGGCACGATCGACGAAACGAAGAGCCTTCAATTTCAGGCACACCGAAATATCGGCTTCACCCTGACATGACGAGTAAACGGAGAACGCATCCTCGAACAAGGATCGCGATCCCGTCGAATCCTCGGAAGATGCGGGTGCGGCAACGGCCGCCGACGCAACGAGCGCGATAACTGCCACGAATTTCAGCATCTTGATTTATTATCCTTCTCTCTCGAAAAAAAAATAACTTCACCGAATTATCAGTCACCACGAAGATCAAACTTCGAACTTGGCTACGGTATACGTCGACGACGAAGTTTAAAACTGAGCGTTTTTTTTTTGAAAAAAAAGAAAGCTTCTTTTTTTTGTTGCTGGTTGACCGACGACGTTCGTATCGACACTGACCGAAAGAATCACGATGCTGCCTTTTATCCTCGACGCGAAAGGGGTCCGCGTACGTTTTTGAAATTTTGATGGCCCCCACTTTGGGGGGTCTCTCTTTCTCGTTCTTACTTTGCTGCCGCTCCTGCCGTTGCTGCTGCTCTTGCTCGCTGCTGCTTGTGCTTCGGGCCAAGTCTCGCGCGCTCTCGCGGTGGTCCCCCCCCCCGTTCGCGCACATATACGCACTCGTTCCCCGCATGTATCGCCGTCGCCGTCGTCGTCGTCGTCTCCCTCGTCGTCTTCTCCTCTTCTTCGTCTTCGTTGTCGTCGCGATCGTCCTCGTCCCCTTCGTAAGCCCCCCTCGTTCGTATACCCCTTCGAGCTCTATTGGCTCTTTCACGAGACCGTACACTAACGCAGGTGCCGTATCATCTCTCTTTACCTTCCAACGTATGTCCTCCACAAGTATATCCTCTTGGCTCATCTATTTTCTCCCTCCTTTTGCTTCGTTATCCCAGTCATTTTCCAAACCGATCATACGCGTATCAAATTCATCGATAACAATCCTTATCACGAAATAGTTATAAACAATTATTGAAATAAAATGATAAAAGCGATTGATAAGTAATTAACTATTCTTTTGAACAATCGTCCATTATTCCAAGATTTTCAACAGCATAATTTATTTACTTGCTTACTTATTTATTTATTCTTTTATTGAAAAATAAGATGTACCGTAAATGTCGTTTGTAAATTTCTTCATAATTCGTGCATGTTTCTATCGTGCTCCATTATATGGAGTAGAGGCAGGGCGAATCTAGGCAATAGTCACGACAAGTACCGCACGCATACCTCATATACTTACTTACTATCGAACAATGAGTGCACTTGTTCTTGGACCCCCCACCGTTCTACCCACGGCTCAGGGTCTTGAAGAAGTTCACGGGCGTGTCTTCTTCTTTGCAACCCGTTGGTTATGTACCATAGGCGATATACACTTGTACCAGTGTGTACACGCTCTCGGTGAGTAACAAGAGAGAAAGAGAGACACGAACAGCTCGATTTTCGTGTACACATCCGGTCGTGATTGTCTCATTCGCCGAGTTCAATGTGAAAAAAATTAAAAGAAAAAAAAAGCATTTGTGTGCCCACGCACCTTGGCGCGGTCCATTACACGATAACGAGGAATCGTTCCCGTGGGAAATGCTTATAGCACGAATCTTTTTTGGGACGTACCGGAGATTATCTTCGGGAGAGGTCAAAAGCACCGATGAGCGTAGGCATATATTTACACCCACCCCATTGACCTCTCCGCTTTCCCCATTTTTTGTTCTTCTTACGAGCGGGAGGAACCGAATTTATTTGAGCTAGCACGAATTTAATCGGCTCGAAGGAGAAATAATCCTCGTTTTATCGAAAGGATTTTTTCAGGATCAGGAAGAAAATTGAACCCAGGTATGTCGCTAGTTTTATCGTGAGTGAAAGATTTTTGATTCATCGACGGAAAGCAACGGATGTTTCGTTTTTCTTTTTATTTAATTATTTTTTTTCTTATTTTCTTCTTTTTACGTTTTTTTTATGACATTGCCCCTTGCGTGATTTCCCGGTGAAGGACACGCCGCCGATATATCTGACCATGTATGTACGATGCGTAAGATATGCGCGTGTGGGCATCACGAAAAACTCGTCGATGAGAGACATTTTATTTTACAGTTAGACAAATATCGTCAACGGCCGAGCTCTTATGGCGCGAGATACCAATGTGACACACATACGTATCACCGACACAGGCGCATTTGCACAGAAAGCCATATGACACGAGAGTTGACCAGAAAATTGTGTCGAATCGGTCGACGGTGAGAGTCGTTCGAGGAGGAAACTGGGAAGAGAACGAGCGAGTAAGGAGGAAGAAAGAGTGGAGAAGGAAGAGGATGATGAAGGGCGGTATGAAGAGGAAGAAGAAGAAAAATGTTGGGAGCGGGTAGAGAAAATGGTGTACTGTCAATAAACGATGGATATATGAGCGTCGAGCATGCTCCGATCTTACGAATAAATTATTCATCTTGAATTCCAGCGATCGAGTCTTAGGCTTCGCGTCCGATGTCCTATAAAAAAAACGGAAACAAGAAGTATACGCCTCGTGAAGTTTCATCTTTGGAGAATCTTCGCCGCGATATACGTCGATCGCGACGAGATGAAATTTTATAGCTGGAGGGCTCGAGTAATTCGCGATCGGGCGAGTCTTATCGCGCGATATACGACGAGGTAGCTCGGGGTCACGAATTTAACATAAACAAGCAAATTTTTTGGCAGGTGCCTCGCCTCTTTCCAATTCCAGGTGTTATTTCTCGCCGCAAAAAAAAACGATCAAAAAAATGAGATAAAATGAAATAATCTACATCGTCGGATTCATCAGACACGCCGTGACCGAGAAATCGCGGGCGAAAAAATTCGTGGAAATGAAATTCGTGTCAATGAAGGTCGTATGGGGAGCCGGCGTGGTGGACGATCGTATTGGCGTATTTATCGATTCCTCCATTAAAGAATATTTCATGGTATTTGAATGTATTATAACGATAATCGTTGACGGATCTATTTTAATTTATCCGGGTAAATCGAGCCCATTACCGTATGTTCACCGATCGTAGCTGGTAGGGGTTGAGAAAGGAGCGAGAGGAGAAAAATCGGGGGGGGGGGGGGGGGGGGGACGACTCTCCGCTGCGCACGATTTCTCATCCTTATCTAAATGAAAGAGCACGATTTTCGTTTGATTCATGGAACTTCCGACCTCCCTCCATTTACAAATTTCTCCTCGAACTGTCCGCCTTCTCGATCGTACACGTGAGCAAAGGATCCCCGGTATTTCATTCAAGGATCTCGCAGGTTTACCCACGTTCGGCATACACGAGTGTTCCCGATCGTAGAAACGTTCCAGTGAGATTTTTTTCAAATTTCTCAAAATAAAAAACACATATTATAAAAAATGCAAAAAATTTCTCTAAAATTGTAAAATCTTTTAAAAATCACTGATTTCCAAAAAAAAAAAAAATCCGTCGGCGTATCGTTCATTCTTTCTGAAGTATCCGTTCGAAAAGTGTACGATCGCGCGATGATAATTTATTAAAAATTGATGTGATCGCGCCACGAGAATGGATATATATATCGTAGGATTCCATGGGTGGACACGGTCGATTCTCGATGCTGATTCGACCGCTCAGCACTAAGGGAGACTCTCGATCGAACAAACACAGGCACGCGTGTGCAGACACGCATATACAGTGACTCGCGGGGCAAAGGGGAGCTTAACGGTTTTTCGTGGAATGTGCGTGCGGACGGAATCGCACCACGACAACGACGAAGACGAGGACGAGCATATGCGCGGCGCGAAGCGAACGAATCGACGATGAGGAGACCGCGCGCGGAGTTGGGTTCGCGCCAGACCTCATCGCGGCTGAAGAGAGGAAGCCGGCACCGGTCGCACCTCCCGATGACCCCGAAGCAGAGCTCGCAAGTTCCTTCTGTGATGCTCTTTGCCGGGTGCTCGCTGCCTAGAGGATACCAAGCGTCCAACTGCGTATAATGTACAAACGAAGAGGAAGAAAAAAAATCAAGAAAAGACAGAGAAAAGAGACACGGAGGGAAGAGAGTTTCGTTTACGTTCGTCTCTTGAGGAAAAGGCGAGAAGGTATTCGGGAGATGAGCGACAGACTTTCTCCGCTAGAAGAACCGATCGAACGCGGACAAGAAGAGCGAGAGAGAGAAAACTTGTTAAAAAGGAGATTCGGACTCGACTGTTCCAAGCTCGATTCCATTCAGCGTTTGGTCTTAGATTATTAATATGGAGAGAGAAAAAAACAGTCATAATCATCATGATAATCCGCTTATTAACGAGTTTTTTGTGTGTTACCTAGCCAACAGGATCGACGTTGACTCATATGATTGTAGCAGCGATATATCGCGAGCTCCGCACGATCAAACTAATCCATCTTGATCGCGATCGAGAGAGAAAGGATTTTTGACAGGCCCCACAGGCTGATAATACGCACATACGTATATATGTATTTGACGAGAACGAGGAAGAAATTTGAAGAAAAAAAAACGGAACGAAACGCCCGTCCGGGTGTAACTAACGCGCGAATGAGCCACGTCGCTTAGCGACTCTCTCGTTCATTCCGCAACTTTTCGTCGTCCGTGTATCGGATCTTCGAAGATCAAGCGCCAAAAGTTGCCGATATAGGTGGATATAACGTGAGAAAAGAACTCTCGACGCTTCGAACTTTCCCCTGCGAGCGGTGAGAAGCAAGGCGGACGCGCGACCCCCGCGCGAGGCTCTCTTCTTCATCACCCTCTCTCCCTTTTACTCCATCTTGTCTCCATGCGCTCTCCCGTTTCTATCAAAATTTTCGGCTGTTGAAAATATAACCCGCGATTGCGCGAGTCAAAATAAGCTCGATTAATACCTTTCGCCTTTTCCGTGCGCGAAAGTTGGCCATTTTGTTCATACGGATTAAAGGTCGTGAAATTTATCGAACGAATTTTTCAATCTTAATACGCAATTCATTTTCTTAAGAAACTTTCGTTAAAATAATGCAAAGATATAATATCTCCGGTCAAATTTTTTGACAAAACATCGTTCTCGTATTCGTCGATTAAAACAGCTAGACAATTTTTCGTCTTTGGTTTGCGATAAGGTTAGCGGTTTCGATGATAATTCGAGCATACACGCGAGTTCACATGACGGGTATATGAAAATCATTCTCACTCGTGCGAAGTGAATACATTAAAGATCGTGAGAGAAGCGGAGAGAAAAGAAGAACGTCGTCTCTCGTACCGTGGTTCTCGTGCGAGGCGAACTTTCTCCGGGCAAACTCGGAGGCACATGAGTAAACGCATGCCGATATATAACTATACCGCTTATATACGATGGAATAAGGTTTATCTCGATTCTCCGGACGTATTGCTGGTTGCGTACTCGAGGTCTCTCATCTTCGGCATCGCCGGTGGTCATCTCGTCGTTGGTTGGCTGACGAGCTATCGTTCGATCTGAAAATCGTGCTAGGGGCTGTCCAGCGTGAGAGGATCGGTTCATCGAACGTGCATCGCGAGAGAAGCCATGCGGTATTGGCAGAAGAGACGAGGATGCACATATAGATCGCACCGAAGAAAGGAAGATCTTCAACGAGAGACGCGAGACGAAGCGAGAGCGGAAACGGATAGCACGTGCCGCACAATTTTTACGTTCGGAAATCGTGACGAACCAGTGCTCTTTCGCACCACCGATTTATCTAAAAAGCTAATCAACAGGATATATAAACATATTTTTATACGTATATATATAGTATTTAAGTTTATATGTGTGTGTGTGTGTGTGTGAAAGAGAAGAGCCTTGTCGAGAAGCGAGGCGTTGGTACACGAGCGGGTTGTAATGGAACACTTTCCTCTCCCCGACGCCGCGGCGAGAGTGAACTGGTCGGAGGATCGAGGTCAGGTCAAGGCCCCCGCGCTTACCGAGCGCAGGCTCTGCTCAACGTACTCGGCATCGTCCTCCTCCTCTTCCTTCTTCTCCTCCCTCCTTCGTCTTTTACTTCTCTTACTCTTCGTGCGTTTTCTATCTTGTCTAGAGTTATGACTCATTCTAGCGTATCGAACGTATTATCGTTGTCTCTATTTTCTCCTGGAAGGTAAGATAACGAGAGACGTAAAAGGATAATCTTCGTCGATGCGACGTTGATCCTGGCTAATTGGGGATAAAGATTATAGCGTTATACAACTCTAGCACGTGTACGAATTCGCTTCGAAGAAAGCTTGACAATTATTTGCAAAGCGGTGAAATAAGATTGACCGAAAGTCGAATTTTGATGATTCGAAATTTTGTTTTCTTTTTCTTTTCTTACTTTTTTTGTTTTATCGCCGCAAATTTCCATACGTCGATCGTTAAATGAGTATAAAAAATCGTTTATAGGCAGACTGAGGAATCAATTCGCGTCTTTTGTAGAAATTGGCTTCTTGGGGGGAGGGGGGGGGGACAACCTCATTTCGCTATCTCAAAGTGGCAGAACATTTTCGTAGTATAATTTCCCATTAAAAACTGTCCCACAAAAAAGAAATACAGCGTCAATCGCTCGACAGTCGCATTGTTCCAATTCGCAGTTTCGTCGATAGGGATTCGATCCAAGTCAGTAGCTCAACGGGCACGCTATGTGCGTGAGACTTTTTGAAATTACCTCTAAGCAAAACTTTGTTTTATTGCCGCTCTCTCGGTCCCACTGAATTTCATCGAATTCTTCAAAACGAACGGATCGCTCTAGCCCAGCTCAAATTTCACAATGGTCGTTTTGTGAGCTACTAAAAAAAAATCTCTACTTTCTTCCGTAACGAGTTTAAAGGGGCTGCGCCATACACGTGGGACACGTAAGACAAACAACAGGATAATTGCCAACGTTCTTTTTTATTTTCACATTGTTTTCTCCCAAAACAATTTTTCTTCGTATTCAACTCGGTCCTTAATCATTTTCCTAAAATCCAAAAAAATGATTGGAAAGAATCTTTGCAAAATTATTTTCGTAGATTATATCATCTCATTTCTATCTCAGGATCTTTGTACGATCTTTAAACTGTTTTTATTGTTTTTAATTGCCACAAATTGAAGAAACTTCTAGCATGTTGGAGCGTTAATTTCGAAGTTTATCATCGGAGTGAACGGTCGGAGTGGAGTTTCGAAAAGAGTTCCGCGCCGATATGTGTGATGCGCGTGTTGAACGGGTAGCCGTGAATAAGGCGCACGGCGCGGATGCTGAAGCCGGGCGACTTGCTCGGTAGCCTGGTCGCGGCCTGGTTTACTTCCAAGTACGTGAGGACTGTGGAACGCGGTGCTCACGATCATGTGTGTTATTGCTCCGGCAGCACACTCTCGTAAAAGTTCCTTCGACTCTTTCGTTTCGTTCTTCTCGAACGCATCCATTATATTTTATGTATGTATATAAAGTTATACGCATATACGTATGCAATTTCTTGGAGTGTCCTGTGTAACGCACGGGGCGTATAGAAACACCGAGAACTGCTCTGCTCTCTTAGCTATCACAAGAGATGCGTAAGGTGCGTGCACAGGAGAGCACACACGAGCTATAACTCTCTCGTACGAGTAGCGCGTTCGAGTTATATCCTCTCTCACACCGGTACGATACGACGAGAGAGTCGAGGATATCTCGAGTACGTAGCGAGCGTGTGTGTGTGCATGTTCGTACGCTGGACCAGCGATGACGGAAGAGAGCAGAAGAGCTTCTCCGACATCGGAGAGGCCTTGGGCTTGCTCCGGTGCCCTGCATCCCGTCAGGTTTAACAAAAAGACAGAGAGAGAAAGAGAGAGACAGAGAAAGATGGATGGATAGAGTGAAAGAGGCTGTAAGAATCGACCTGTTCTTCTCTCATCCTGGCAGCTGCCAGAGCCCAGTTGGCCATTTTGCGATCAAGGTAAAACGCTCGTCGAGCATCTGACGCTCGATGCATTTTTTTTTTCTTTGCCGCGAGGCTTTTATCTTTTCTCCTTTTCTCCGGATGACCGACGAATGCGCGAGGAACTTAGCACCGGATTTCTCGACGAAATTGGGCTCACCAACGAAACGGAATCTTCAGGATGATTCTGCGAAGAAGGGAAGAGGATTTCTTTGATTTTCCTGAATATCGTGAAAATTAATCGATTTTTTGTAATTCGATGTTTTGTGGAAATTATTATTCTAGTCGTTCGACGAAGAGGAAAATGAGAAGAGGGTCGATGTGACTTTTGTATTATTGTTGTTACTTTCGTAGTTTCGAGCGTTCGAGAAAATTCAGAAGTCGCGTCACGGTAGACTCGGTCAGGCTCCAATTATTTTTCACCGCAATGCACGAAGGAACGGCGTCGCTCTTCGTTGTCGCCGTTTCTCTCGACGACCGGATAAAGCGAGAAAAAAAGTACGAGCTACTCCGAGACTCTCTCTCTCGTATAAGTTTCATACGTACCTTGATTATCCGTTATATCGCGGGTTTCTTTGTCACCTCGATCTCGTACAATTTAATTCGCACGAGTCCCCTAATAACGGTGAGAAGAGTTGTCAACTTTGTTGCTTCGTTACAAAAAATGAAAAGAAAAAGCAAATCCGAAAATAAATTAAACACATGACACTCGATTGGTCGCAAAGTGGCAAGAATTATTAATCTTAGCACAATTTATTTGAATCGCTCGTTTGTTTGTTTTTTTTTTCGTTTGTTTTTACAACAAATATAATACATTAGCAATTTTTATTTTCCTCTTATTCTCGCGACGTAGACATGCGCGCGAAACATAATTTTCATTAACGATTCGTGATTTTGTTTTGTTTTGTTTGTTTTTTTAGTTTACGTTGTTTGATATTTAAATAATAATTATTTATAAATAGGGTGAACAATAAATACTGTGAGGATGATCGATCGTGCGACGATGGTGGTGGGATACGCGTGAATGAGTTCGAGATTAATTAAATAACGGAAGACGGAACGATGTCGAGGAAAGAATGGTGGAAAATTGTGAGAGAGGAGAATTGAAAGATCGAAATTAAATTTGAAGATGACGAGGGTTGGTCGAGGTTATGTCAACGCGAAAATGTGAGAGACGAAGGGTAATATGAAGAACAAAAAATTAATAAACGATGATATTAAAGATCACAGAAGTGCGTGGGAGCGAAGGAAAGTGGCCGAAATGGAAAGATCGTGATATTAGTGAAAGAGAGGAGGAGATGAAAGTATAGAGATATCAACGAATGGAACGAAGACATTTACGAACATGATTTCCTCGCTCGATTTCTTTGCGTCGGAACTTTGGTCGTCGCGCGTTAGGAGCTCATGCTGGGCGGCTTGTAAGCTGCGTAAGCAAGATCCGATGCCGATCTTGCCCATCCGCTCGATCCATGACCACCGGCGACCTGAACGACGTCATGACCGTGGCCATGATCACCGCCGGAAACGAGCTTCTTCAAGCCTATTATCGACGCGAGAACGAGAGCCAATTTGCTCACGATGAGTGCTTTACCAGCGAGAAGGGCCAGAGCACCAAGGGCAAGGGGCACCAGAGTTCCACCGATCAACAGAGGAATTGCCAAGAGACCACCCATGTTCTTTTTCTTCTTACGACCTTGAATCGATAGTGTTCGTTATGAGAATGTCATTATTGTGATTATCATTTACTTACTATTACTTATTGGTTGATAATTATGAGAACGGTGCAAATTTATCAGAGTTCTATCTTTTACCTTCTTCGGTCAAGCTCCTTTGGAGTTCTTCGACATTGGGCAATTTGAGTTTGAGCGTGTGAGTCTGGAAGAATCCAACGATCTTGTCGAAGATGAGAGAGTTGAGAGCGTCTTCTCTGTCCTCGAGCGATCGCGGAAGGGAAGCCTCGATCTCCTGAATCGATCTCGGTGCTTCGTCGGTGCTCGCCGGTACGGACTCGTCCTTGACGAGTGTCACGCCATCGGCAACGTTGAGCTGAAGACTTCGCGAGATTCTGTCCATGCCCGAGAGTAATTTGAGCTTGAGACAAGAGCTCAGTTCCGAGCCCGAGCACTCTTTATAAATCTGATACACGTAACGAAGCTCGCCGAAGACTCCATTACCAGCCGATCTCGCAGTTTGCTCATCGATCGAATTCGTCTTTGGATTAGTCTCGGCGGATCTTGCCGAAGCCGTGGCCAACAGAAGGGCGAGGCTAAAGTATCTCAGAGCGAAGCGTCTCATTTCTGAAAAACAGTTGGCTGTAACAACAACAATAACAAAAAAAACAATTAAAAAACATAACAATTAGAAAAATCGCTTATAACGCAAAAACAAAGATACAAATTAAATTTTGTTTCGATCGTATCGCAGTGATCTCGTAAGTTGAAACGCGATGTGAAACGGTTCTTATCGAGGAAATACGTAAAGTCGAACGAAGACACCTTAAGATCGGATTAAGACAGGAATTTATGCGCCAACGCCTCAACCTGGAATCTCGATCGGCCATATATATATATATATATATACATATACATAATTGATTATCTTCACCGATATATCTGTTTCGCGGCTGTGGGCGGGCGTGCGAGGCCGGCATTGTACCGTTTCGCGATCGAGAGAACGCTCTCTCACCCTCCCACCCTCTCCCGTGACTATAGAATGGATTATAAATCGGCTTCTTCCCGGCTGGCTGATTCTCTATGGCGTTGGCGTTCAAGTTCTGGGTCAAACGCGCATATCGCACGACGACGAGCTCAATCATAACAGATGTTTAATATACAGCCGGCTGTCTACTAAGCGTGAATCAAACGATTCGATACATGGAAGAGATCCATCGGTCTTCCAACCCCGCGCGAGAGAACGTATCGGTACGCGGCGCATATCGCAACCGACCAGTCAAAAGGCTCGTAACATTTTTCAGTAAGACGTATCTCTTTCGCCCGCCCATACTTCACAAATTATCCCATTCATAACGATCGATCCAACGTACACATAGTTATCTCCAAGGCGAGAATCGATCGATCATCGCTATTTTCAAGATTAAAACCGATCGCGTATTATTTCATTCTCTTTGTTCTTCGAGTTAAACAACAACAACAAACCAATCGCGATAACGAAAAATGATTAAATCGTACGAGAAATCACACCGCGAGTAATAATCCTGCTGTTATCCACGCGATCACGATCGATATGTACATTATCACGAGTTACTCGAGGTTTATTAATTCCGATCGCACCCGCATTTTTATCATACGTTTTGTTCCCGCGTTACGAAAACAAGATCATCCACCGATAATACTCTCGACTCTTCTTATCTCCTTACGTTTTGCTTTTTTGTATATATAACGAACGAAATTTGCGGGCGTTTACGAGCTACGATTGCGTGAATAAATCGTATTCGGAATCGCGAGTCGCTGAGCGCGGCAATGACGACGTGGACGACGATGAAGATTTGGTTTCCTGAGTGAGCACTCTACGTGGACTGTACGTAACGGAAGCCCTGCCCTAGCTCTATATATCTGGTCAGGTGTACTTACTCTCCGGTGGGATATCGTCCCCCACCTCTATACCAAACACACCACCATCAACACCGAGCAACAGCAGGAGCAGGCACCACCGCAGGAGCAGCGTCGACGCAATGTTCTAGTACCGGTAAAGAGCGAGAGGACGAAAGCCGCGTTCTTCTTACGCATCGAGACCATTTTCATATAGCCGAGGCCTCCCCCTTGTCTTCCTTCGCTTTGATACACATGCCTTTCCATGCCTCTCCAACCGACTCAACCGTGTGTTCGCGAACGCTTTTCCAGCATCGCACAGAACTTCTCGCGCAACACTCACACTTATGAGAAAATTTGCACTCGTCGTGAGAGTAACGATACGGCGATTTACGTACACGAACACGCGCAATACGTGAACGGAATGTGTGCGATACGCGTATGGTCACCTGTTCTAATGGGAATTAAGGGGGAAATGACGATCAAACGGGCAATAACGATCATGCGTTATTGTAAAGAATCCCAGAAGTGAAATCAATGTAGGAGTCGTTCTAGTTTTCTCGTTAACATCGAAACTTGAGTTTTTGAAATTCGTTCCGTATGTAGATCTCGTCTTAATAACACCTTGTCCCAGAACGTTGGAAGAACATTTTTCCTTCGCGTGGGAAACGATTCATTGTGTTGCGTAGATGACAATAGTAAAGCGAGAACGGTAATTAAAATTATTAATACCCGCGATATCTGGGGTAAGTCTAAGGTACCTTTCTTTTTGCCGCTGCATACTTTTCGGTCATTTTGCATCGTTTGTTCCTCGTCTTTGCATCTTCGCTTTCTCATTTAATCTTTTTCGAGTTATTCATATCGCGCTATTCTTGCTAGAAACGTTCGTAAGAAGATGAAAAAATGGACATAATTATCTCGAGATATTAAATTATCCTCGTGTCGACGATATCGAGAGAACCGTTGCTTTCTTTCTGGAAAATGTATATATTTATTTTATTAAATAAACATCGTTCTCTCGATCTTTACTAACATTACGCGTATACTCGCGTACTTAGAGCTCGAAGAAGCGTGTGTTTAAACGACATAACGACCACCGAAGCGAGGTGAGACGAGACCGACGTGTGTACCGCGAGTCAGTCCTCTCCCATATAACCGCCTGCCGAGGCATAGCGATATTATTATAGCCAGAACTCACAAACACCCACATAAGCGCAAACGCGAAAGAAGTTTCCCGCGACTATATCGGGATCGGTGTAGATACACAGTCCGGTAGAACTGCGTTCGCCAACGGATACCACGTCGTCCTCGCCCTCGACATCGCCCAAACCGAGAAAGACCGGCTGGACTGCATTTCGCGATTCTTTCATTCGCCTTTTTGTCTCTCCTATCTCCCGGTCTGTGCGTGTAGTCGCCATTTAGCTCGATATAGGTACAAGAGCGAGAATGCGCGACTCGATTCGAACGGAAGCTGTGCCTATCCCAGAGTCGCGGATCTGCTCGATGATTCCTGTTGATATGTTTTCTTCAATTTTTTTACAACGTTTTCAAAATAATTATATTTTCTTACCGACATTACTTTAGATTATATGTAAACTTTCAAAATTTCTGTCTCCTAGATTTGAATTCTTACGTATAGTCTAAAATATTTTGGTTGGACTCTCTTTCCTCGTCGACTTTCGTCGCGGTGGACGAAACAACGGGCACGAAACTAAACGATCGCCCACGCCTCGTGGAAAGAATAGAGCCTAAAAAAAGAAGCCGAAACGAGAGAATAGTACGTGAGTTCGTGGAAATAAAGTACGTATGGATAAACCATGGAGGAGTGATATCTATAAATGATGTCGGCCATAGACTCGTCTGTGCCGAGGGCATAAACGGCACTTTATTTTTCCTTTGTGGTGTAGGCCCCCGCACGTGCTCTATTACCCTATTCCACTGTACGACTCTTTACGCGGCTATTATTCCGGAACGGATTTCATTTCTCCCCGAGTTCGTGCTCGACGCGTTTGTGAAAATTAGAAACTTGTATATACCCGGACTTCTTGTGTGATCAAACTCCAAACGCAACGAGATGCGATAACGTTGGAATATTCGTACACGCGTATCTTTCCTCCTCGACGACTTTGCGTTCTTTTGTTTCTCCTTGTAATTCGATATTTTGCTAAATCGACGAATCGAGAAATACTTTTTATTCACGCTAGTCGGCAAACGATGGAGTTATTTTGAAAAACCGCTAAATACGAGGTTTCCTTTGATGATGGATATTGATCAAATAACGATACGATAGTCCAATCGGTATCGTTGAACCGCAAAATTAAGTGTCTCTCGTGGTTGGAAAAGTGGCTATAGCTTGTCTTTTACGATCGCGAGAATCGACAGACGGCACATTATGCTATTGCCATTGCCATTTTACCATTACTCGGTGCTATTGCCACTGATGCTGTTGGCTCCTCTCGTAAACTGGGTCACACCAAGTGAAAACCTGCGCGTGGCGTTACACCGCGGCTTATAAGAGCGTATGTACAACATACATACAATCTTGTTGCAGAGACCGGCGTGTGTAGGAGAAGCAGTTGGCGAAGGTGGCGTTATACACGGCGAACTTAAGGGGCGCAGGGGGAAAACCCTCGCATGGACCGAGTGTTCAAGCTTACGAGTCCAAGTTCCAATGGGAAGCATACGGCGATTGTGCACGTATAACGGAAAGAAAAATTAATCCAAATGATGACTCGACTCGCGCTGGTTCGATAACGTAATAAACAAAATTGATTAAGATCGAGTAACAGTGAGTAGAACCGAATAAAATTGATCGTGAACTAATTGCATTTTAATCAAGCTTGCAACGTTCATTTACTCGATAATCGAGTGATTGTTAACCAAGAAACTTGCATTGTTAGGAATTTGTAACAATTCTCGTCGGTCCCGTAATAATTTTACGCGAATCGTGTAAATTTCTGTAGGAGATGAGTGCTGGGGGGCTAATTACATTGAGAACACTAGTTGGAGAGAAGTTTAACGTGACGAGCCCAATGATGACTACGATGACTCTTATTCTTTAGCTAGTTAAGAATTACGAGGTCATTTTCATACGCCACTCGACGGTGTGTCTTCACCAACATGATTTTCTCTTTATTATTCGTCCCGTCATCGCCCATCAACATCGAGTCATGAAACTACGCCTCGGGCCATGATTCTTCTTACGATTCTACTGTTTTCTTATACCTGCTTTATTCTTTTCTCTTTCTTCTTTCTTTCCAATGCCCATAGTATCTTCATCTTCGTTCCAAGTTCATCAAGCTATTCGTTGAACAGGAGAGAACGGATAGTTATGTGCCGGAACTTGACGCGATTCTCACAATTCCCCGGAGTAAGAAGGAGAAATGTATATATGTGTGTGTACGATATCGTGTGTAAAATTAGTATATTTATTACACTGTTAGAATCGCTCGCTTCGTAAATAATAAAATACGATACAATGGCGTGTATTCCAATTTACCGGGTTGTATACGTATGCGCTTATGCGTGCGGGAGGGAGAGAGAACCTTTCGTGAAAATGATCTCTGCGCTGGATGCGCGCGTGTGGCGAAAGCGCGAAGATTTACCGTGAGACGAACGAGTAAACCTGGAACAGCATTACCGATAGACTTTTAGTAACGAATAATTGTATAGCCGTACGCATCGACAATAATACAGACGTTACCCGGGTCTGACGAGCCTACTTCCGGTTCGAAGCTCAGTCACGCTCGCGAATCTAGTGGTATATCAACTATTACTGATGATAGGTACTACGAAAACACCTGTTCCACGATTAATAGACTTTCTGCCGTGTTCTTTTTTTCTTGTTTCATTTTATTTTGTATTTATTCGAAATGTAGGGTAAGTGAAAGAGTTCGTTTATTAGTTACGATGGAAACGAGAGAAAATCAAATTCTCTAAAACCAGCGAGAGAAAACCTGTTTGATTCAAAAAATGAATGTAATTTTCAACGTTTGCTACGAATTGTCGAGTCAACATTGCGAATAGAATAAGAAAATAATTAATATGAATTTATATTCATGAAAAATTTATTAAAATGTTTTCTTTCATGTTAAAAAGTGATTCGCCATTTTGGAAATATAGGGACATAAAATTAATTAAAATTAATTGCGCGTTTGGATTTCATTTCCGTTTGGGAATTCGTCCTATTGTCAATGACTGTAAAATTTACTCTACTTATCGTAGATCCATTCATAGAAACTATTTCCAGTCGTCACGGCTTCTCGGATCTCGAGGACCACTTTTGGCAGTACCTATCATGAGCTCCCCCACTCACGAATCATTCAGGAAAGGAGACTTCCGGCTGTACGAATTTCAAGTTCGATCATTATCCACCAATGGCTATTTTTCTTGAAAATTAGATCAATAATTAGCCGAGTTATGGTCGAATAATTTAACGCGCTCGTGTCTCGCTACCGTGTTCTGAGGAGCTCATTACCAACTCTCCCATGGTATGTTAACACTTTCTTCTTCGATATACACCTTCACGAGAATATAGAGAATTCCTCTCTATATAAAACTACATGTTCGCATATATTTCTATTCGCAATAAAAAGATTTCGATGTAAGGCCGGTGTAAAGATGTAAAAAAGCCCGGGGGGGGGGGGCTGAGCCTCTTAATATATTATTTGTCCTTCCATCGATCGATCATCGTTATTAACCTCGCGAACATTATATCTAATATGCCATAACTATATATCAATTGGGAAAGAAATTATTAATCTCCCTCGATATATTTATAAACGTCTCGTTACAAACGCATTCGTGCGAGAATACAAATAATACCGTTTCGTCTTCGAAGAAAAAGTATGACATATATCCGGCGTGAGTTCTTCTTCGTCACGCGATCATGCCAAGGCTGTATCGCTCGATGGATCGGCTCGCGAGAACATGCAGCGATCTCGCATTTCATACGATTCGCCATGAGAGTCGATTCCTCGACGATGCTCCAGTCGATACTGACGACGGGGACGAAGAACAGAGTCACGCTCTTCTCGAGATGAACCGGATGCCCTGATGACGCGAGACGATACTATAGCTCAAGAAATTCAACGTTCACCTTACGTATATATCGTTTAGCGATGGAATGGATGTATGGGGCGTTTCATGTTGCGTCAAACATCCGAAAGAAAATAAATGTACCAAAAAAAGTTGCAACAATAGGAGTCGAGCCATCAATTACCAGAAGGATTTTAGAAATTTAATACGAAAAATTATTTTCGAAAGTTGGAATAACATGGAATGCCCCATATATAATTTTTCCACGTGTAATGTATATATAGCATACCTCGAGGCAAAACATGTTCGCAATTCCTTGTGACCGAGTGACGAAGTACGTATCCTCAAAGTCGTTTTTTCGATGCGAAGCAAGTCCAATGTGGCGATAAAAATTGTATTAACTCCTCGTGCTTTATCCAGCTCCTTTATCTCACGGTGTCGAAGAAAAACTTCTCGTGATATTAGTACGTTAAAATCACTTCTCTCCGATTAGAATAATGTTTCTCGTACGTGTGCGAGGTCCATGTATCAGCGTTTACGTGTGTAGCCACGACATTATATCGAAGTAGTACGCGAAAGTTTCGACTTTCGAGTTTTCAACGCGGGAAGAAATCCGCAAGGATATGAGAGGAGCAAGGAGGAGAAACACAAGAGGCGATGGATTTTTGTGACACGCCACGTGTTCATGGCTTACGATATTTAACGGTATAATTTAATAAAAAAACAAGCTCGCGTATTAGCTAATTAATTAATTAATAAGATGTATGGTAATTAATCGTCAACGAGAAATTAAGGCGCAACGCATAATTGAGCAGAATTTAACGTGATCTAATTAATAATTAGTGTATATAGCTCGGTTGGTCAAGTGTCCGGTGAAATTATAGCGTAAAAAAAAACAAAGCTAAGTCGAGTGAACTTCTTAAGCATTGGGGCGAGCAGAGCAAGAAGGGAATAACTAGAGAGAGGATAATTATAATTTCGCGAAGAAAGAAATGGCCGAAAGGAAACCCGTGTCTATATATACGAACTACTTACCGAAGAGAAATTATCAACCCGGAGCGTTTTTTTTTTGGTTTTACAATTTTTTGGGGTCAGACGAGGTATATAAAATATTTTTTGCTACTTTAATATTCGGACACGAGGATTTTGTTTAATTTGTCCTAATAACCTGTAAAAATGCTTTCACACTGTTTATCCTAAATCGGCGTCGCTTAATCGGGCGATTGAACGAAGCGATAAGCAGGAAGATGCAGTGATAAAATTCTACACGATGTCTCGTAAAAAGAGACTGTCTGGCCATCTCGAATTGGCCATCGGTTCAAAGTTATAATCCTCTTCGTCCTAAGTATAAAATACTTCGGTAATAAAAATGGCTCACTCGCGCTTTCTTCGAAAGGAGCACTCGCGTTCGCTCCCTTTTCTATGATTGGTTTTGTCAATTTTATTTTTATTTTTTATTATAAAAAAAGAAAACAAATAAAATGAAACAATCATCATACAGTCGCGTATTACAAACATAAACAAAGAGAGGAAGAATAGGAGAAAGTTTTTTTGTTCGTCGTTTCATTCCTTCTTCTTTTTTGACATTATCGAAGATTGGGGAAACGACGGGAAATATTAAATAATAAATAATTACTATTAAAAAAACAAAGAGGTACAATGAAAGAAGATAATAAATAACAAACATAACCGTCGAAGGGACGAGATTGTGAGAGGAAAATGTGAGTATTAGGACGGTACTGGCGAGAAACGATCTCGACCGTGGTGCGAAAGACTGGCTGAAAATCACGTGGCCTAGATCGGCTATAAAAACAGGGAAGAAAATGGGCTAGAGAATAGTAAAATAAGTCGAGCGAGTGACTGAAAACAGAAGGGAAAAGGATAAAGAACGAGAGGCAAAGATGCGTAAAGGAAGGAAGAAAGGAAGGAAGGAAGAGCGAGAGGAAAAGTGAAATTATATTATAAATTATACATATATAGATCGAAAGGATAGATAACAAAGAAAGTGAGATGGTCCATTAGGAAATGTATAAATAGTTAGGATGGACTGGAAGGACGAGAAGGTTCTATGTTTTTTGTTCCGTTGGTTTGGATCTTTAGTTTATACAAGCTGGAGGATTTTTCGTGTCTTAGGCTTGAGTCTGTGGTCGATGAGCGCGGTAAGCGAGTTCCTGAGCATCGGTGGGCAAGCTTCTGGCCCATCCGTGTCCACCACCACCACCACCACCACCGCTCGAATAACCACCGCCGTAGTCGCCACCGCTGCCACCACCGCTGTAACCACCGCCATGTCCGCTCTCCTCGTGGCTCACCACGTGGCTGCTGCTGTGATGCGGATGCGCGACAACCTCGTACGTCACGTGTTTCTGTTGTCCACCGAGAAGTTTCTTCAGTCCGATTATAGCGGAAATGACCAACGCTATTTTACCAACTAGGAGAGCCTTTCCGGCGATCAGAGCGATCGCTCCTAGTGCCAGAGGCAACAGGGCAGCTGCTTTCAAGGCTATCGCCATCAACAGAGGTCCAAGAATTTTTTGTGCCTTCTCTGTAACGTGAAAAGTCGAAAAGAATGATGAAGGAACTGTCCCATAGAAAATGCGTATCGAACGATGAAAGAATGTGAATCGATTAAAAATTCTTTCAAATCGCGGTTATTCGGTCGTATATTTCCGGTCTCCGTGAAATCGTCAGCTGTTTACGAGAGAAAACTTCGGCCGGCTATTAAAATTGAATTTCTCAGATAACAATCTAACGCGTATCGCGCATTAATACCATCGATATGTGTGTTTTTAACGGCGTGGCCGCAAAATGCGATTTGAAATTCCATGAGATTCGTTCTCGAAGTAGGTATCTCCTCGAGCGGAGGTATAAAACACATATTTATAAGACGCGTGTGCATGAGAGGTATACACATGTGTGTTAAAAGTGGAATAGGCGAAGGTCAAGGCGAAGTACAGGAGAGAAGCGGAGAGGCATCAGACACGCCGCGGTACAGTGGTGGCTGCGGGTTAAAGAAAGTATGTCAAAAATGCTGCCACGGCAGGAGAGTCCTCTCTCTCTCTCTCGTATCTCGATGCCTGCCGGAATATATCTCCGGTTCTTCCGCGTGCCCGGATAACCAGCAAAGAGGCAACCAGTACTGCCAACAGCCGGAGAGGCTGGCAGCCTCTCACGAGACCTCGGGCATCGTTCGCTGCCCGCGTCGTCCGAGACTCTCCTCCTCGTTGTGTATACTCGCTCCGATTAAGGGGGAAGAAGCGGAACCAGTTCTCTCAGTGGGTCAACGGCTTCGAGCGACGTCGACGGGCCAAGAAAGAAACTTCTCAAGCTTGCCATGACACTCGTTTCTCTCGCCCTCGCGACGCCATTTTCGGCTACCGATTCGTCACCGATAATTTACGGTTCGCGTGTTTTTACCCGTTCCGATCTTCGGCTTCCCACGATTCAACAGCCTCGTTACTCTCGTTTCTCACGCATTGTTATATTTTTCAACGACCCTCGTACTTTACCGTTCGACTTTACGCGCTCTTTTTTGTTCAATTTTGTTCGGCTTATGTTTTGTTTCATTTGTCAACCGGAAGTCTACCCCGAGTAACCGATACGTTACTTTCGTTGCGAGAAGCTCGTTGGTAAGTTTCTATAAATAGACGCGGGTGGGATTAAATGTTGTTACTCACTCTTCTTGCCACGACCCTCGGCGACACTCTCGTTGAGATCCTCGAGGGTTCTTCCGGCCGATTCGATAGCGCCCATTATATCACTACCCTTGAGATCGACCTTAACGGAATGTGTCCTGAGGAATCTGCCCAGGCGATCGAAAAGCAAAGCGTCTACGTCGCTCGAGTCGATGGACCTGCGATAGGAAAACATTGACCCGAGTTAGATCGTGCAAAAGTGGTTTAATAAATCGTTAAGAAAGAAAAAAAGGGACAAATTCACGATCGAGCACGCCTACCTTGGTGCGCCTTCCTCTGCAGTTGAAGTCTTCACCACTGTGATACCCTCCGACAACGTGATATCTTCCTTGTCCGTGAGCATTTTGTCCACGAAAGCAAACAATTTGTACTTCATGCAGCTTACCGATTCCTTCTTGAGGCAATCGGAGTAGATCGTCGCCATTAAATCGTTTTCACCGACGGTATTCTTGTCGGTTGCCGGTAACGACATTGCTCCGGAAACGACTAGAACCACCGACATTATCGTCGCGATGCATCTCGTGGCCATCTTTGATGACTTCTTCGCCAATAGCGATCGATCCTTCACAGAGGAAATATGACGGTCAATTAAATCGTTTATCAATCGAAAGTTCGCAATAATTCACAAAAGAACGACATGAAATGTAATCCACGTGTATAAAACCAACGATGTCGTACACGTAAATCTACTCGTATTACTTGTTGCGTCAAAAAATTGTGTGTTCTCTTTGTTTGTATTTATTTTCAATCGACAAGAAAGTATTCGAGATCGAAACGCGTGTCTGAAAATCGTTACTCCTATCTCGGTATATGTTGATTTGTATCGTGTACCGAAATACTTCTCGTTGTTTATACGAGTTGACGTTTGCTGTTTGTAATACTCTCTGTGGTGTCCGCGCTCCGTTGCGTGTCACCGTTGATGCGATGTTGACTTGTGTGTTGCATCTAAAAGAGGTTTGCTTTGCTTTTATACCGATCCAAGCACGTTAAGACGCCTCACCGCGCCGGTGCTAGCTGGTGGAGGAGGACACAACACACAGAGGGGTTCCCGTTCCGTTCCCATGTAACACACCTCTCGTGCCCCCCTGTAGAAGATCGCCCGGGCCCTCGTTCACTTTGCTCGGCGGCTGTTCTGTGCACGTGTTTATGTCTGTGTGTGTGTCTCTCTCTCTCTCTACATATATATAGATTTATTCTGTCCTCTCCCGCGGTTCCCGCGAGTATGCTCTCTCGCTCTATCCCTTTCTCCCCCACTGTATCCATATTCTCTCTCGCTCACCAATGCGTGTCGATGTGTGTCCCACCATTCATCCACGTATACAACGTTGTCTCGTTCGTCCTGATCGTCGTCGGCGTTCCGCGCGCTCAGCGCTTTATCCCTACCATTCGTACGAAGCACGCAACGTCATCATCCCTCTCCTTCGCGCTGATCGTATCAAGCTCTCGTATCACTTGCCACTTCTTCGCGACTATCTTTCTCTACAGCTTCGTACTCGGCTCGTGTATAAAAAGGTATGTGTGTTATATAGGACGATCGGATATATGTTTAGCGCACGGTAGAAGGGAGAGATCGGGAGGATGTCGAACGAAGACCCTTTAGCCTTCCATACGACTCGACCTATATTTTGGCAGCTCTCGTTCGTGGTGAAAGAAACGAGAACCCTCGTTGTAATTCCAAATACTTTGTGAGTATGAAAAACGTCCTGAAATGTGAGAGGTAGGAAGAAGAACGATGGGAGACAAGAATCTGTATCGAGCAGCATCCGATTGGCCGCGGTGCGACAGCGTGCGATGAAGAAGATCGAAAAAACAGGCGCGCAAATATAAAGAGGAGGGAGAACGAGATCTCAACCATCGGGAAAGATTGGTGTCCAAGGCCAATGTCGAGAAAATATAATTGTCTTAAGAAAATTGTATGTATATGAAAAATTTGTAAACAAATAAAAATAAAACTAGCAGCCTCGTTCGGCTCACGTGCGACCCAATCGCCACATCGTCTCTCATCTCCACGCTCACTCATACATGCACACTCTTCTCAGGTTTTCTGCTCTGTTACTGGTCGCCCGTTGCTGCATCGCTCTCTGCCACATTGCTCTGGCTCTCGGAAGACCTACTTCGCGGCTCTATTAAGGATCGGGCGAGTGATCGGCAAGATACTGTATATATGTTACCGTTGGTGCTGATGATGATTACGATCGAAGTAGGGGGGTTGCGAATAGACGCATAGAGAAGGATGGATAGATGGATAGAGGAAGAGAGAAAAAAAGAGAGAAAGCAAGAGCACCATGTACCCTGAATCAGAATAGCACCCGTGGGAAGAGGAACGCGATTGTATTTATTTCTGCTCTTACTTCCAGCATCTTGGGTACTTATTCGTTCTCCAAGCTACAATCATGCTGCATATCCTATACACAATGCTCGATACGTGTAGCAGTTTCGATAGAGCACGAGAGCTCGTAAGTACCACGAAGTTGTAACTACCATTTGATGAAACCGATCGCTGGATAAAATTTGGACCGAATCGTATCGATCGAACATCTCGTTCTTTTCTCCTTCATTCGTTTCTATTTTTTTCAATTGGATGACGATAACGATTCTCCTTATAATTTTATGCAATCCGAATTAATTAAATTTCTTCTCACACGATGAAGATGCTTGAAAATGTACGGTAGTATTGCGTTTATCGAGGTCTTCGAAATTTTTTTTTATTGATAGATTAATAAGTTTCATCATCAAGACTCGCTACGTGGGGACACGTTCGTGTTTAACACGGTAAACGCTCCAATGGCGCACGAGCGTGTGTTCCACGAGCCGTGGGCAATACGCTCTAACACACGAACACACACACACACGTTCGATTCTACATTCATGCTCCAACAGTTTCCTCCTCTATTTACGCACATAATTTAACTATACAGACGCAATTACCACTCTCGCACGAACGAGTGTTTATCCGAGTAAACATACTCACGTGGACACTCGCGCATATTATATATAAATACATAGATACGTATAACTACTGGTAGTTACGCGAGTGCTCCCCTTGTCAAGTCCAAGAGAATGCCAGGGTGAATCCAACGTATTACATAGTCGTGTGTGGCTCGCTGGAGCGACTGATAACAGGTTCGAGAGAGAGTGGCGCCCGTTTACCTACATATCTTTGTGCTTTATTGTACTCTCCTCGTTTGATCGACGTGACCCGGTGGCCGCGTGGCTCGTATACCACTATATAGATATAATATCGTCGATGGAACGAGTCAATGGAGCTGTATATATAGGTTAACTGTGAATCGACGATCGAAATTAACGATTAGCCCATTCGAATCGATACCTACATACCTATGGAGGTATAAACGTGTATATATATATATATATATATATATATATATATGCAGAGAGAACGACAGTTGTACGGTGAAATACCTAGAGAGAAGCGTTTCACGCCAGTCGGTGGTACGGACTCGATTAATCCGACCTGATGAACTCACGCTACAAAATTGCCCTTTAAATCAAACGAGCTTCTCCTTTATTCGCTCGTGACGCACGCTCCGTTATCTTTCACGATTAATCGACTGTACTACGTTAAAACTAACGTATTTATAACTATAATAATATAAATATTATAAATGTAGGTACTATTAAATACGAATATACGTTTGCCACATGACGCGGCGAGAATCCTCGACGAGTCCTCCTCGTCCTCGGACATATTTCTCTTCCAGCACGTCGTGATTTCTGGGTTACGAAGTCATCGATTTCTCGACCGCCGAGACAAGTCTCTTCTCTATGCGATAGCATACTTGTTATTCGATCTTAAATATTCGCGATGATAAAGTATCGTATTTGTATTCTCAGAGGTGGGAAATATGCTTCGAGGAAGGAGCGAGCGTCTCTCTTTCCTTCTCATCAATTTTTTGAAGCTACGACCGATTTTATCACAATCATTAAGGACAATGGAAAGTTGAGCGCAGGCTGTTTTGTGTATGTATGTAAGAGGCGATATTTCGCGAGCGATCGTCTTTTTACGTCGTTCACTATACACGCGAGATGTTCAAGAAGAGAATCGATTTTAACGAGATCTCTCGTGTTTGGGAAGTCAGCAATCTTCTTCCCTCCTGCGATCTCAATATTTTTCACTCTTCTTCTTTTTTTTAACTCGCTATACTCTCGCTGACTTTTCATTCTTATTTCTCCACAGTCATGTCGTATTCCATCTTCCTTCGATCACATGGATACTCAACTATACATCATGAGCCATGTACCATCTCCGAACGAGGGCTTCACCATTTTTTTCTCTCTTTGAACTTGACCGCGCGCTCATATTCCTATGTCGAAACTCGAACCTCATTTCCCACTCTCTCAACCGCCCCCCCCGATCCTCTCTCTCTTTCCCTCTCTTTTTGATTGTCATGCGTGAACCAGCGGGTAGAACTTGCAAGGCTAATTACAAGTTTGTCGCTAATTGGCCAAGGATGTTCGGACTCTCTGGACCAACCGTACGAGACAAGATGACGACTACGACGATGGAGACACCGAGACAAGGACGAGACGAGTCGCAGGTGGCACTCGCGAGATCCCTTTCGAAATTCATCGGGAGCCCTCTTTTACCTGGGATACGGCAAACATGATGATATACATACATGTATATACACAGATATAAATATTCTGCCGTACAGTGGACAGCAGGGAAACCAGGCCGCTCACCCATTTACAACTGGGTCGAATCTCGTCGAGCTTGAGTCGACCCGCGAGTAATCTCTACAGCGAGACCATATGCATATATATTCTCATTTAGATTCTGAATTTTGGAGGAAAAGAAAAAGTCGACGATTTGGGTTAAAAATTCGTATGGATCGCCCCGATACATTCTCCAACTGTACAATTTTCACAGTTAATTATCATTTTCGTTTACGTTACTCGATGGAACACACACAGTGCACGGATGTGAAAATAATTTTCTGTTTTTGGAAAATTATTATTACGAAACTTTAGCCATTTTTCGAAATTTATTCATAAACTTAATGTCGATTGTTAATTAATTTTTTTATTCATACCTTAAAATATTAAATTTGTTCCTGTTATAGAAATTTATTCCGTCGTGTTTTTTGGCACGGACCAGAATGAAAATACAAAAATATTGTTTTTTAAATCATTGTTTATAAATATTTTTGGCTGCTCCGTATTAATTAGGATGATAAATTTAAGCATATAATTCTATGATGGAATCTTACAGGTCGTAATTTATCGTTTAGTAGTACGAGTCAATGTAACGTCATAGACAGAAGACACTTATCTATCCTCTGCTTACTAATTAAGGTGACGACCGGTAGGACAATTAGTCGCTCATTCAATCGAGTTGGCGAACATCCATGATCTTATATAGCGACGAGACACTGTGCCGAGAGTCTGCTGCATTATGACCTCGGCGCGCTCCGGAAGACAGTATCGCACTTGCGGGAAGGTAACGGTTCCGATCGCGATTGTTTCAAAACTGGCAATACCAGGTCTCGGCAACTCGCGTTCGGAAAAAAATATTGCGGGGCGCAGATAGATGAGATAGATAAGACAGTGAGAAGGAGGCTAAATACACAGGAGGGTAATGTGCATTGAGAGAAAAATAGTTCATGGAAAGGTGATGTAGCCAATTATGAAGAAAGATCTTGATTTTTTATAAATTGGAGTTTAATAAAGCCAAATGGCATTTTTGATATTTAACGACTGCGAGCAACTTGAAGCAAAATTGAGTTGCTCGTTAGAACGGAAAATAGAACGAGTAGACAGACCTGTGGGGAACCGAAACGAATTTAAAGATTTGTTTGAAAACCAAATTTTTATGAGCTAATTTTTTTCAAAATAATGAAAAATTTTTGTAACGAATTCTTAAAGTATGAACATGTCTTTAGAAAAAAGATGACAGAAATTCAACATCACGAAATCTTTACGTGAAACAAGCGTATGCAAGTAACTAGAACAAGTAGACAAACTTATGTGGAACCAAAACGAATTTAAAGATTTGTTTGAAAATCAAATTTTTATAAGCAAATTTTTTTCAAAATAATGACAAATTTTTGCAATGTATTCTTAAAGTATGAACATGTGTTTCGGAAAAAGATGCCAGAAACCCAACATCACGAAATCTTTACTTGAAACAAGCGTATGCAAGTAACTAGAACGAGTAGAGAAACTTGTGTGGAACCAAAACGAATTAAAAAATTTGTTTCCAATCCAAATTTTTATGAGCTATTTTTGTTCAAAATAATGAACAATTTTTGAAACGAATTCCTAAAGTATGAACATGTCTTTCGAAAAAAGATGCCAGAAATCCAACATCACGAAATCTTTACTTGAAACAAGCGTATGCAAGCAACGAGTACGGAACAATTATTTTTTTATCGGCCGTGAATTAAATCGCGTTATAAACCGTTCGTAAAAACAATAACCAGACAGTCCGGAACGATTTGAATCGAGAACACGCGCGTGTGGGAACACCGAGAAAGATCTCATTTGGCGAGTATAAAAAAACTTGCAAAAATTCCTCTAAAAATTCAGTAAAATATCCGATGAGAATCGCATGCATACGGCGCTTCGTAAAAGGAACGGTGCTCATTAAGAGCGCGACTATCCGTTACGCGCATACTGAAAATAATACGCCATCTAATAACGACCTGAAACGATCCTTAATACCACTCGTACACTTAAGTCTCTGAGAAAAGTCCAAGATAATTTCTCAAAGATACAAACTGGTCCAAAAAAATACGCGAATAAAGACGAGTCGCACATGTGAGTCCGCAAAAGTTACACCAGAATTCAAGTGGACCATGCGCGAGTTCGTAAAGTGCATAATAATTCATGACTTTGAGTAGAGTAATATAAAATTACGTGGCTATTGTACACACGAGGCGTAATTTTATTACCGTAATTAAAAGCGT